>RJWM01018418.1:0-41196 GCA_004363535.1 Dasyprocta punctata | reverse complement strand
TTAAATTATTATTTTAAAATTTAATAACAAATTCAACAGTGTTGTAAAGTCAAATGGGTTATATTTGTTGTTTGTTTCATGTTATATTTAAATAAATATTTTTTATTACTAGCATATGTTTATGACACATAATAATTACATTTGCTTTGGGGAATTGATACAGTATATAATAACTCATCTTGGTCATTTTATTTCTTCCACCAGTCCTTGTGTCATCTCTATAAAGTCTGCCTCTTTTTCTTTCTATCACTCTTTTATTTCTCTCTTTAAATTATTTATATTTTGAGTTTCTCATTTAAAAAAGTGATATTTAGATATCAGTGTTTGATTTATTTTACTTAGCAGTATGATCTCAAGTTCCATCCATTGTCTTACAAATTAATTTATTCTTCTTTATGGTTGAGAAGAAATATGTATGTGTATATATATATATATATATATATATATATACATAACACATTTTTTTTATTCATCTATTAGTGGTCACATGCACTGCTTCCACAATTTAGCTATTGTGAATTGTGCTACTATAAATATGTGTATGCCAACATCACTGTGACATGATGACATTAACTCTTCCAGGAAGATACCCAGAAGAGATATAACTGGGTCAACTGGAATTTCTATATTTGGTTTTTTAGAGAGCCTCCATAGTGATTTTCCTAGTGATTATGGTGGTTTACATTCACACCAATGATGAAGAAAGCTGCCTTTTTCCCCAATACCTCACTAGCATTTGTTATTTTTTGATAATAGCCATTAAATCTAGAGTAACATGGAAAGTCAGAGTTTTTTTTTCTTTTTCTTTTTTTTTTTTTTTTTTTTTTTTTTTTTTTTTTTTTTTTTTTTTTTTTTTTTTTTTTTTTTTTTTTTTTTTTTTTTTTTTTTTTTTTTTTTTTTTTTTTTTTTGCTATCAAGTCAGAGTTTTTTTAACTTGCATTTCACTAATGGTCGAAAATGCTTATTTTTTATTTTTATTTTTTTTAAACTACTTCTTCCTTAGTTGTCCAGTTTTCTTTATCAACTGGCTTGAAGAATTTCTCCTTCCTGAGAGCCCTGATAAGTAAGAACTACAACTGCCTGAAACTATCTGACTGAGTAGTTTGTTTACCAATACATTTTTTCAGTTTTTAAGTGATGTCCGTACTTGAATTCGGAAAGCAAAGTGAATCTCGGTTTTAAGATAATGCAAATTCATAAAAAAGATTTAAATTATTCTGATTCATTAAAATATGATTTCCTTTTTATTTGAGAATATCTATTTCCTGTGTTCAAAAATTTAATTTATATTTCATTGATATCTTTAGAAACAGACATGGGCCAAACGTACAGTACAGAAGAAGATGTTAAAAGTCTATTAAGTAATACTCACCAACGAACTATCATGAAAATTCAGTAAGAATAGCACTAACTTTGGTACCTTTCTTCACCTGCATGTATTTGTTGTTAGACTATACTAAATAGGGGGAAACACTTTCTTTTAATGTGATGACCCACAAGAATAATGTGCAACACTTTCTAGGACATATTCTAGGACATAATGTAGAACAAGTGATGCTAGGATTTTGCTGAAATTGAATTCAATTAAAAAGTAAGAGACCTTCTTATACATGTGATAAAAACCTAAGACGAGCAAATAAAACTAGTCAATTTATGTCTCTCAAAGTATTAATTAATTCTTTGTAAGTTCTCTCCTTAAAGAAATAGATTGATGAGGTACAGCAACTCTGGTTGATTTTGTTTTTTGATGGAATAAAAAATAGCCATTCCACACAAAAATTTCCTCTGTTATCATTACTGTCTTAAATGACTTAAGACATATTCCCCTGATTATTATTCTGGGATAATTTCAAAAACATTTCAAGGCAAGAACTTTGAAAGAGAAAGTGATATAAAGTACTTTGGTATTGAAAAATGCATCAATCATATGCAAATGAATACTTTTTTAATGAAACAATTCTCATTATGAATCATTGAAAAAAATAAATTCTAGTCTCTTATTTTATGCTTATTTTTTAAACTAAAAAAATAAGTATCTTATTTTTTTGAGTGTTTGAAATATTTATGTAAATGTTACATGCAGTTACTAAACATTTTAAAATGGTTAATACCTCATTTGCTTTAAAATAAAAACATTGTTAGCTCTTCTAGCCAGTTTTACTTGCTCAAAATGCTGCTTTCTTTATGCATTGCCTTTCTTTGTTTTGAGAACATTAGACCAGTTACTACTGCTATCAAATAAATTTTGCATGTTATATTTATCACCCTTACTGATTTATAAGCAAAAAATGCTATGTCATCTGTGTTCATAATTGTTTAAGATGTGCAATAATAGAAAATTTAATGAGATTACAGAGACATCACTCAGACTATAAATTCTTAATTTAGCACTCTAGGAGTCCCAATTGTTTTGCCTTTTATTACTCATTTGCTCCAGTCTCCCACATTGTATAACTAAAAATGAAGTGTTTAAAAGCTTATTTTCGCACAAATCTTGTTCTCTTCTTTCTAGAATGCAGTATTTTATGCTCAGCTGCATTTTGTCTTATGTATTTCAAAAATATATAAAGCGATCACTTAAGAATCTCCATCTGCTTCAGATTGATGGGGCTGACAGTAAGTGGCAACTTAAGGCAATAAAAACGAGATCATTGGATAATAGCAAATTATGTATTTTAAAATACATGTGATGTATAATTTCTTGCAATTAATAAGAAAATATTAAACAGATTATTGGGGAGTTCTGTAAGTATGGAATAAAATTATGCAACTCAACAGAGAAGAATTTCCAAGAATGTTTTTATGTAGAAATATATTTATAGAGAAATATAGGCAGATAAATATAATACATATCATATATACCACTGTTAAGTAAAATTCCCTACTTCTGCCAACCACCCATAGTAAGAATTTTGTGTGTACAAATGTTATGAATTTGTTGAATGAGAAATCCTATGTAAGGTATTTGCGTAAGTGTTCATTTATATTTGGTAAATAATATTATCAGTAGAGATTGATCAATTCTTTTTTTTTAATTTGAAAAATTAAATGGCACTGACTGAAGGTTTGCTAAAGAAAGCTGAGAAAACCAATCAGGAATTGTGAGCAAGGAAAGAGTTGGATATGCAAATCTCCAAAATTAAATGTGTTGATTTGTTAAGTCATCACAGATAAGCTAAGGACAGACTTTTCTCCAGTCATATTTCAGTTAGTTGGAATTAAAATCTAGATTGTATGACATGATAAAGACTAACTTTACCGATCCGTGGGGACACCTGAAAGTGATTGCTAGGAACTGGAATACTTTGGTGCAATATAATTGTCTTGAATAGGGAAAATATTTTATATCTCCTTTGTCTAGAGTGGTAGTTACTTGACACAAGTCACTATTAAATGTTTGAATTATGATTAAATTGTGCAACTACAACATTGAAAATTTCATTTGATTACAATTTAAACTGTTTAAATAGCTACATATTTCTAGTAGCTAATCGTTTAGAATATACAGCTCTAAAACATTGGAAATGAAAGAGACTTTTACCATTTGAAAAGGGGTTCCGGCATAAAGCCTATATGGATGAAGCAATTTAAAAACTGAATAAATATTTAACCAGTTAGTAGTTAGTAATAGGTCAACAACTAGATTAATGTAAGCAGTGAATATGAGACCTGTGTCTCTTGAAAGTTAAGATATTTATGTAATGAGACATTATTTTGAGCTCAAACTATAGACTTTGCAGAGCAATAAAATATATGGGGCAGCATGACAGAGTATACCTTGACTTTGTGAAGTTTACATGTTATAATAATAAACTCACATTTTATTGCTTGCTTCTGGTTCTAAAAAAGGAATAGTTACATGAATATGAAAGAATTAAATTCATTTATACAAGATAAAATAAAATTATATGTAAAATTTTTCTTCAAGGAATAATCAGCCAAAGAACCTCAATAGATCATTCTATTATGGCATCCAAATGACAAAAAAGAATACCAGCTGCACAGGGAGGAAACAATGTTAGAAAACAAAATGGCACAATGAATTCTAAAAACATTATTTAGATAGAAGGTATAAAAAATTCTTTCTAATGAACTTTCCTCTTAAAAGTTTTCACAAATTTGTGTTAAAAAAGAATTTGTCCACAGTACAATGATATTAATCCAACCACCATTAGAAAGATGGTAGTATTCGAATGTATTGAACTAGAATATTTAACATTTAGCAAGCGTTAAAGTTATTTGGAAAAGAAAAAATTAAAGAATGACTGTTTCACACAATGCATTCAGAGTGTCTTAAATTTCTTCACTCATTTTTTCAAATAAATCTTTATTAAAACTCAATATGCATACTCATATTTTTAGGAGTAAAGAGAATAAAAGATAATCCCTAAGGCTAGTGTTTATAATTAAGTGTCACTTTATATGCTACTACTAGATGTATGTCACATGAAATATTAACTTATGAAAGCAAAGCACATAAGTACATGGTATTTATTTCAAAATTTTATTTATATTATTTTTCCACAAGGGTAATTGGATACAGAATAAATATGTGAAAAGTTTAAAATATAATTTAAATGTTCACATGTACAGTAGTGTTTATTTGGAACTTTATTTTCTGGATTATATAATAATATATATACACATTTCAAATAAAAAGGTTGGTTTATATTTTGTTTGAAGTATTTTTGAAAAATCTTAACTATTAAGAAAAATCTTGGGGCCAGGAGTTTGGTTCAGTGACTTAAATGCCTGTCTGGCTGGTGCTAGGTCATGAGTTTGATCCTTGGTACCAAAAAAAAAAAAAAAAAAAAAAATCTTAACTATTACAATAACATACTGAACAAAAATAAAAACACCTACTGAAGGAATTTTTTAAAAATTTCTACCTTCTATTTAGTTTAAGAATAAAAGACATATATTGTTTATAATATTTTAAAACTAACAAAATGTTTTACCACTCTTAATACAAGTATTTGCATACATACTACAATAAAAAGTGTTCAGTTATATAGAAAAATAAGAAACCAAAAGAAATTTAAATCACTTGATAGTTTTACATTTTGTCAACATAGAAATGTGTAATATCACTTGATCAATTTGGGTTTTAATTACATTTGCAGGTACTTAGGGTGTTATAGAATGACCGAGTAGACATAAATCATATACATTAAAGATCCAAGTCTAAGAATATGCATGGGAATATTTAAAAAATATGCAATTAATATTACTAACATTTTAGGCTATGATATCAAATATATATATATATATATATATATATATATATATACACATATGCAACAGATTTACTTATAAAGAATACAGTAATTTAACTCAGACTCATATAAGTAAATATCGTATTGTCTCCCTAGTGTGAATCAACTGAAAGGGTCAATGTAAAAAAACTGAAAGAGTAAATAAGAGCCAAAATGTACAATAGATATTATGAAAATGAAATGGAAAGAAAGTGATCAAAAGGAAAGAACAACTGGGATAGGGGAAAGGAGAAAAGAAAAAAGGGAAAAGATTAAACATATATGTATAAATATATGTATACATATACATATAAAGGTTATATGTATATGTATACATATATAAATATATATATGTGTATATACAAGATAGATAACTGCACTACTAATCTCTGTTAATTAATCAAAAAGAACAGTTTGTACTTTCATTGTTTGATTGTTTGATCACTTTTCTCATGCCTAAATGTAATCTGAACAATTACTTTGAAGATAACAATATGCAATATATTAACTAGTGCTAATTTCTTATAAATTTGTTTGGAAATTCTGTATCAACGTTTTTATTCTTTTTGTTTTTGCTTTGTTTTTAAAATAAAACAAATTTTTCATTTCAGTATAGTGCTCTAACTTAATAAAAAGATTGAACACCTGTTCATAATTCCACAAAACTAACAATGACATTCAAGGAAATATGATGTACCTCCTCAATATTGTTCTTATTTATAGCTATGATTTTGTTTTGAGATTTCTTGAAGTTGTGGATCATTCTTGTTGATTTGCATGTTAGACATAAATTTTCTTTTCAGTTCTATGCTTTGTAAATCTGCTATGAACACACTGTGCATATGTCCTGAGCTATTGGTGGGCTTTAATAGGGTGACTTTTTCTTTTCACACTTCCTGTTACTCTTCCTTTATGCAGTAACCATTCATGCCAGGCTGCAGGGAGGATACACTTTTAATATTTGTTGACTGGAAAGAACTGTGTATCTCAAAATATTTTCTCTAGGAAGTGTGGTTCTCAACCTTCACTGCATATTGGAATCTCCTAGAAACTCCTGAATGACAAGGCCCCAGGATCCTGATTTAATTGGTATGTTGAGTGACTTGGTCACAGTCATTTTACAGAAGATCACCAGGAAATTCGAATGTTAAAAATAATTGTTTCTCTAGTGCCTTTCCTTTCCTTATCACTGCCAAATCTTCTGCTCTGTATGTGCTACAAATTATTTGATGTTAGGTATCACATGCTTTCAATAACCCAGTGAGAAAATGAGCTAGCATTGCTGCCAAACCCCTTATTTAAGCAAATATTGGTAGAAGGCAGCTATTTGCAGCTTCTTTAGTAGGTTATTTTAAAGAAAACTGTCAGAAACACTCCAGGAATAAAACAAGAGAGAAAAACTCAAGTGAAGAAAATTGAGAAAGGGCTTGGGGCAAGGGAGTTGGCAGATTTTAGAGGGAACTAACACAATGCTTGTGGGGTGAAAGAACAGAAGCACAGTGGGGTGATAATTGCCCTGGGCACCAGAATGTGGAAGGATTCATGTTTCCATTCACAAAATCATGATAAAACTCTTGGACCACAGAATAAAATCTAGACTCGCTACTATGATTTTGTAGATCTGCATTTTAAATGGAAAAAATGACATAATTAGTAGTCTATGATAAACCTATATAGGGATTCTTGTTATTCTGATGTGTACAGAGAAACACAATTTTGTACTAAACTGAGTTAATTTTGATGTTGGGGTTGGACATCTTAAGCATAATCCTAGTTTAATCTTTCTCTATGTATACAGAAACTGAGACACAAAAATTTATGTTCCTAGCCTTCTTTTCAAATACAAAAATCAAATTTATTTGGCAAAAACTTTAGGAAAAAAAAAATAAGATTGCTGCACCTTTATGTCATAATATAAAATGCTTATGTTGAGACAAGGAATCTGGCACAGAATCCAATTCCATGGAGATTTGAAATGTCTTAAATATTTAGCTCTCTTTCAAGAAATTAAATATTATTCTCTTGGTATTCTATCCAAAATCTGGTCAGAATATTTTTAAAAATAATTTGAAACTTTTGCTCATTTTTAGTTTTTTTTGAAAATCTTCAGTTTTCCACTGCTACTTAAAGTCTGTGAATGCTGCTGTGTGGATGAATTCTCATACTTTCCCTAGGTTCTTTAGCATTTAAGTATGAATTTATTCATTTGATTCTTTGCCTGTAATATAATCCTCGTATTTGTTTTATTTTTTTCCATGCTGAAGATCACATCCCTTCCTGAAGAAAACGCAAGAAAAGACTTTTTGAGTACTTCTACCCTTGTCATCACTTCTAAGATGACTCCAGCTTTTACAGATGGCAGATATATCTATTCCATTTTCATCTTGCTTCAAAAGAGTTTGGCAGTTTTTTAAAGCATTGTTTACGGTGTCATCATTATTTCTATAGGTCAATACCAGGGTTTTTATTTTGTTTTGTTTTGTTTTTTTCTTAATGCTGCAAACTTTCTATCATTTAGGCATATCCTTTTAAAATTTTTGTGCTAAATAGCTTGTAAGGCTTATTAAATAAAAGAGAATGATCTTTAATATTCTTAGAGGTTAGTGCTGAGTTGATAAAAGTGAATATTTTGACTTTTTTGCTATTTGGAAACATCATTTAACACATTTTCTGTTGCTATCTGACAAACATGTCATTAATACTAGTTATATGCCTACTTTCTTTCAAAGTCCTTAGAAACTTTTTGCATTCATTAAGTCTCAAAGTCCTAAAGACCAAAGTAGTTGGGACACATTGTGCTCACCTTATAATCAGATAAATTGGAACATGGGAAAGTAAGTGATCTTTATAACCCCATATCTTTTGGGGTTATTTCAACAGGAAAAGAAAACTATTAATAATGACTTCTAAATGCATTAAATTGAGGATATGTGCAATATTATGTTGCTCTAAAACTCATTGTTTGAACTACAAGTATAATGTGAAAGTAGAAGAGAAAATAAAAAAGAAACAAAAGAGACCTTCAGAGCCAAGGTTAACTTGGTCATTTTCTTGAAAATGTTTTGCAATGTGAACTATAAACTCCATCGAAGGGGGATATTAAGTTTTCTACCCTTTAAAAGTCATTTACAATGTCAGTACTGATGGTTGCCTTAGAATTTTAAAAAATAACATTCTGAAATGATCTTGTAATAGTAGGTCTAACTATGAGGACAGTTGGAAAACTATACATGATGCACACTTGCAGAACTTCTTTCTTTTTCCTGTGAAACACTTGGAAATATTAGTGTTTTATTAATACCTTAATTGTAAGTACTTTTCTTAAAAAGAAAATACAAAACTATAGTGAATATTGACAAGTCCTATTTATATAACCTTATCCAATAGCATAACTCATGAATATTCACCTCCTCTATTTCATTTGTAGATTGAGATAATGAAAGCAATACCTAAAACATCTCACATTATGAACATCAGTATTAGAATTGATCAGTCATTATGAGTACTCCCATGTTGCTGGATTGCTTTAGACTTACAGATTTCTCCTCTCCATTGGACATGATAAATATATTCCTTGCTAGAAGCTATTTTATTACCTCCATGAACAACAAATATAAAAAATAAAATCATTTTATATAATGCTTAAATCATGCTTTATTATGAAAAGTCAGAAGAACAACTCATAATATTTGACACTGAAGTATCTATAGAAGAAAACGAAGGGCTTTCCTGGGTGAAGCAAATTTTCCATTTACAATCGCGATTCTTATTGCATGGATATGCTTGCAGTGGGAAATTCATCAGTACATATATTTGTGATTTATGCTTATACTTCAGGTGTTCTTATCTCACAGAATATATTTTATAAGAGGTAAAAAACGTAGTTAGTATTGAGAAGGAAGTAACTCAGTCTTTTCTGATGTAGTCAGGGCAAAATTATCTAAACATATACAGTTAGAATTTAAAGAGGGATAACTCTAAAATGCAAAGAGATCATCATTGTTCACCCAACAATGTAAACAATTCTGCCATTACATGCAGATTGAACAAACTCAAAGTATACCTCCTCTGAATTTAAAACTTAAACTTTAGGGTCAAAGGCCGGAGTCAAAGGACTCCGGCTCCTCCTCAAGGCTTAGTCCAAGTGACCATTCTCATTTGACTATGGTTGATTTCAACTTGTTTTTCTCTTAAACCAATAAGAAATACAAAGAATATACAAGATAAAATATGCAAATGACTGGCAACAGGGTTCTGATAAAGGCTAAATTCCTGTGCAGCTGTGCTCAAAATGCTGTGATCTTAACAACCTTTTCAAAGTGAGAAATTTACCAAGAAAAATCCCAAGATATCTTGCTTTACTTTTCTCTCTAGGATCATAGTTACATTGTGCCATACTATGGATATTCTTGCCATGTTGCAACTATACAAATTACTTTTATTTCTTGTAGATTTCTGTGCCAACCTATGGGAATCCTTGCCAGAATCTGCTGTTCTGTTTTCAAATTCATTGACCAAAGTAACCCTCCAGCACCACTTTAGTATTCTGGGAAATGGGGCTGAATTTTTTTTAACTTAGTGGAGTAAAACCAAAGCAAATATATGGACTCAGATGATTTCATATATACATTTAACTTACACAATTAACTGTCTCATATTGTTGCCTCCCAAGAATTTCGGAGCTGACAAACCAATCCACATTACAGTCCTCATTTAGTCAATTTTTTTGGTATCAATCACTTCCTTGAATTGCTGGCAATCTTTGAAGGAATGTTCATCTGAAGAGGCAAAGAAATACTTGATGTAATGGTGCAGATGAATGCTCCATTAAGAATAGTGAGAGTTGTTGAGAACAAGTTAGACAAAGTGCAGTTTGGGGCTAATGGACCTGTAGATGAAATAGTTATTTGGATTCTGTTATTTGGATGTGAATGTAAATAGTTGGCAAAATGTTATTAAAATACTGTAAGCACTGTAAAACAGTACCATTACAAGAGTAAGAAAATGATAACAAATACATTCCTTTGGAACTGTGTGACATCTTATTTTTATAAACTTGTAGAATAGTGCCTATTTAGTTTCTCTCTCATCGAACATTAATTTGATTTTAGAAATATTTAAGCACTTTGGTAGATAAATTTGAGGGCTTTTTTTTTTTTAAACAATATTATACATATTTTTAGTTAAATGTTTTCTAAACGTCATTAAAAACCAGACATCATCGCCAGGCGTGGTGGTGCACGCCTTTAATCTCAGCACTCGGGAGGCTGAGGTAGGAGGAGCCTTGTGAGTTCGAGGTCGGCTTGGGCTACAACGTGAGCACAAGGCCGACCTGAGCTACATAGTGCAACTCTGCCTCAGAAAGCTAGGGCTGGGAGTTTGGCTCAGTGGCTTAAGCACCTGTCTGGCAGGCTCAAGGTTGTAAGTTCAATCCCTGGTGCTGAGAGAGGGGAAAAAAAAAAAAAAAAGACATCATCATTTACTAAAATCATTGAGTAACAGGTACTCAAAATTCTGGCTTTCATTTTTAATTGAAAATCTTTAAAATAAAGCTTGTAACTCAAAGAACAGTAAAATTTATCTTAACTAACACAAAGTAGAAACTGAGGTTTAATTTATACAATTTAGCTCTTAGACATACTGTTTAGAAGAGCCATTTAAATGCAAAGTTCTTGTTTTCTATATGAATTATAAGACAAATGGCATCCCAGATATTAAGGACTAACATAATTAAAATGATATTAACATATAAACATGAAGACTTAAAATCACATCCTATACGCATGTAAAACATTTTAAATCTTGATGGTTTAAGTTTTGAAATTCACAGTCATTTCACTCAAAAGTAACTTTGGCCATGAATTGTAAAGAAGGTAATTAGCATTATTTTAACTGAAAGGGAGTCAGCAGGAAAAAAATTACACTTTGTATTGCCTTTGTGTCTATATGTGTGATGTTTGCATAAGTTATTATTCATAAAGATTTTAACAAATTACTTCTATTAAGATGCTACACAGTTTTCCATAGTGGAAAACTGAATCATATTTTCTGAGGTTATATCCCAATAAAACTTGGGCTGTTTTATCTTGATTAAATCACAATGAATTAACTTCTATGGACTTTCACATTCATGGTAATCTGGCAAGATTGTTCAATTTAACTCTAAAATTAATGATTGTGTATTAGTAAACTTGAAACTCAGCATTTGAAAACAGTAAAAAAATATTAAGTAGAAAATAGTTTCCATTTATTTCCCCAGTAGTCTCTCAAAGTAATGATACTATTATTCAGAATTCTTATTTGTATGCATAATTTCATACTTACATATGTACTTTGTCATATACTTCTTATAATAAAAATTTCCAAAGACTTGCATTTTTATTCATTATCAGAGAGAACTACTGAATTAATAGAGGTTAATAGAAAGTTTCTTAATGCTTCTGTCTCATATTTTTAGTCAAGAATATGAATTATTTTTTTGCTTATCTTTTATAAAATGAAATAAATTTATAAAGGGAAAGTTTTCATTTCTGTATTTATGTAGAAGTTATTTTAAAGAGAAGATATTATTTACAACAATAATTCAATGTAAATTTAGAATTCTGAACAGCATGATAATGTCCTTGAAATATGACATAAAAATTCTTAGGAAAAATGCATGAAGAACTGCATGCTTATGTGATAAATCAAGGCATTGTAAAATAAAAAAAATGATGCATTCAAATATGTCAAATATATTTCTGGGGTAGAAATGTCATACTTCAAGAAGGTCTTTGTATTTTAAATTAATCTTCAATGTGCAGTACAAGAACAATTATCCATCAAAATATCCCTTACTTAACAAACAGACATCTAAAATAATATGCAAACTTACTGTTAAATGACATCTCCATCCTTTGTGTGGAGAAGGTCATGTGTATGTTTTTGTTTATTGTGGAGAAGGAAAATAGACAACACAATTCAGTCTACAGATTCAAGTGTGCAAAAAAAATCACTAACATTGTATTTGATCTTTTTGTTTTCCTCTATTTTTGTTTGTTTCTATGTTGTGGTACTAGGGATTAAACCCAGGACTTTGCACACTTTAGTCAAATGTTTCACCACGGAGCTACATCCTAGCCTCTGTACTAGTTGTAAAGCCAGATTAAATTCTGAAGCCTTTTCAAATAAACTAAGGGAAAATTTAATTTTAATAAACATTCAGGCAGCAGTACCATTCCCTTTGGTTACAAAAAACATTATCATAATCCAAGTTGTTAGAATTACTTTAAACCTAAGGAAAGTTTTTTCTTATTTTAGAAATCTGCTTCCCAGGCTAATCTTTGATTAGGCCACACATCCATACAAGCCTCTCAATACTCCAGAATTAGCAAATTCTGCTTCTGTGGAACCAAGTCTCATCTGCCCTTATCTGAGGCTTCATGAGGCAGATATTTCTGTCCACCTCATGTTTGTATGTCTATCGTCTCTGTCAAGTACTTTTTTGACAAGGACAAATGAAAAGCAGAAACTTTAGCTATTTATTGCAAAAAAAAAAAAAAAAAAAAAGAATGATCCTGTAGCTAAGAAATGACACTCTAATTTAGATTACATTTAAAAAGCTATAAAAGAGAAAACAAGGCACTTAAGTGAACTTTTAGTACACATTTACTTCTGAGATGTTGAGAGTCAGCTTTATTTTTAAATAATTCAAGGAAACAAATAGTAGAGAAGATGTAGAGGAGGGAACATTAATATCTTGTTGGTGGAATGTAAATTGGTAGATTGTTACAAAAAACATTATGCAGCTTCTGCAAAACATTAAACATAGAACTAGCATATAACCTAAAGATGTCACTACTGGGTACATATCATGTGGAAAAGAAATCAAGATGTTACAGGGACATCTTCCCTGCCAACGTTATTGAAGTACTACTCCTGATGGTCTGTAATTACATATGGAACATAATGTGACAGCAGGGTACGTATCAACCTAAATGTGTATCCACTGTTTACAGATAAAAAATGATGCCTATATAGAAAATCAAATAGTATTTAACCATAAAAAGTAAACCCTGCTAATTATTGCATAAATACAAAATAAAATAATATTTATCCACAAAAAGATAAAATTACACTATTTGTAATGTGTCTAGAATTGGAGAATATTACAGAAATAAGCCTGACTGAGAGAGAAAAATACTACATTAACTCCTTCATATGTGAAATCTAATAAAATTGATGACATAGACATTGACAGGAGAGTGGTAGTTACTAGAAATTGAGGAGAATAAAGAGGAGGGAAAGATAGACTGTTCAATGAATAATAAATTACAGTTGAACAGGAGAGATGTTTTGGTGTTATATTCCACAGCAGAGTGAATACAGATACTAATAACATACAGTATATATATATATATATATATATATATATGACTTGGTTTGGAGCATAATTCATTCTGGAAACATGCCTGTAATCCAAAGCACTTGTATTTCAAAGGGAATTTCCGCATCGGAAATATTGGATATTTAAATGATTCATATTCATATAAAAATGATTACAATACTGTAATATCACACAACATAATAAATAAAACACAACATATAATTAAAAATAAGCAAATTAACCAGCACTTAACTTTTTATTTTTTATTTTAATTTTTATCTTAAGGAGAAAAAAACAACAAAAACAATGTTACAAATTTTCAAAACAAGATAATAGGAGAGCAACAATGGTTACTATGCTGTGTATTCTTATCTTCAAAACAGTTGCTCACATTACAAAATATAGGCATGAAAAATCGATCAAGCAATATAACCACAGCTAGGGGTTTAGCTCAGTGGCATAATTGCCTGCCTGGCAAGCGCAAGGTCATGAGTTTGTTCCCTGGTACCAAGAACAAACAAACAAACAAATTATATATATATAATATATATATATATTATATATATATATATAACATATGTATGTTATATATATTTGTTTTATATATATATAACATATATACGTTATATATATATGTTATATATATAAGCATAGACCTTTCATTTCATTGAACTCATAGAAATTAGTAGCATTATTATCTTAGTTATCATATATATGTTTTTTTTCTTTTCCTTTCTTTCTTTTCTCCTTTCACCCATCCCAGTTAGTCTTTCCTTTTGAGCAGTTTCTTCCCATTTTAAAATATCTACTGTATATTTTGGGTCTTATTTACTCTTTCAGCTTCTTCCATTAGGGAGACAATGAAATATTTGCACATGTGAGTCTGATTTATTTCACTTATGAGTATGGTCTCAAGTTGCATTCATTTACCTATAAAAGCCTTGAGTTTATTCTTCTTTATAGCTGAGTAGTACACCGTTGTATAAAAATACCACATCTTCTTTATCCTTTTCTCGGTTGTTGAGCATTTGGGTTGTTTCCAAAATTTAGTTATTATAAATTGTGCTGCCATAAACATGGGTGCATACATATCAATGTGGTAAACTGTTTTTAGTTTTCTTGGGAAAATAGCCAGAAGGGGAATAGCTGGGCCAAATGGGATTTCTAATCTTACATTTTTGCATAGGACCAGGGATGTAGCTCAGCGGCACGGCACCTCCCTGGCAAGCGTGAGACCCTGAGTTTGATTCCCAGTACCAAAAAGAAAAAGACCTAGGCTAGCCAAAATGTGCATAAATATACACATGTACACACATATATACACATATATTTGTATTTGTACACTTATGTATATGTGCATTTGTATGATCACACATATATACATAAATATATACACACATATGTACATGTACTATTAATGTTTACAGACTTGCAAAGGGATTAAAATGGCTATGAAAATTTTTAAAAAGAAAAGGAAAGTTCTTTTGAACTCTTGAAAATAGAACAAAGAGGATTAGCACTATTTCATTTTGATACACACTAAAACCTTTGATTGTGAGTAACTTGTTTGGTGAGTGTACAACAGGATGAGTGAATATTTCCAATAAATTTTAACTTGATAAATGCAAGTAGCACAGGCTGCTGAAAGTCACAAGATTGCAACTGAACCTGTGGTTCTTCTCTCTCTCTCCTGCTGTGGGATTGTGGGTGATTCCCTCTCTCTCTGTCTTTCTCTGTCTCTGTCTCTGTCTCTTTATCTGTCTATCTATCTCACTCTTACTCTGTCTCTTTCTGCTTTAACTGCATTGCTTACTAAATTGTTCTTTGGTCTTTACAGGAAAATCATCTTTCAAATACATAGGGAGACCTAAGAGATTGCTTAACAAATGACATCACACCAGAAACACTCTAGCAATAATATTGGCAAAATATTCTTCTATTTGTTTGCTTCAAAGATTTTATTCTTTAGAGCACAGTCCATGCTTCATTATGATTTTGATTATGATTAATCATAAGATACATTATAAAGATGTCAAGCTGTCAAATGACAAAAAGGCCTAAGCATGCCAATTTCCTTTTTCAGTCATGATGTGGAAAGTGATTTATTAATAAGAAGCAAGAGGAGTGAGAAATGCTTAATCCCACTGTTGCTGCTCATTCACTTTTAGCAGCATAAAAATGCCTTCATCTTTCATATTTTGTGCTAAATTTCAATAATTTCCACTTATGCAACCAGTGAATAATAATATTTTATGTAATAGCAAAGTTGTCACTTTTTTTAGAATGGGAAAAGTTTAAAACTTTATTTCATTAATATTTTTGAATGTATCTTTGGACATTACAGGAAATATCAGTGGCATACATATGCACTTACACACTATGACAGTTCATTTTGATGTTGATTTCTCTGTTGTTTTAATTTTAGAGTGAATATTGTTTCTGATTGTCTGTTACTTCTCTCTTTGCTCAGACTAAATACCCAACACTGAAAATCAAAGGAAGAAAAGTTTATTTCAGCCCACACTTTGTAGAGATTTCAGTCCACAGTCAGCTGCAAGGCAGAGCAGCATGGCAGAGGGGAAGCACAGAGGAAAAAAATTAAGTTCATGGGTGAACAAGCAAAAAAGTCTCAAGCAATGAGCCTTCTGAACTTTGATCCCATCCAGGCTACAAATCTATTGGCTAGTGTCACCCATCTCCAGGTTGGATCTTCCCATTATTGACACTCACAGCAATGTTAAACTGATTAGTGTAATGACCCAGTACCACACACCTTTAATCCTAGTATCACACACAAATTATCAAGTCACCTCCCAAAAGCCCCACATATAAGACTGTAAGGCTTTGGAGGGATGTCTAGATACAAAACAAAACACAAATTTATGATTTATTTTCATTCTTATTTACTGCTCTGTACTGTATCATCTTAACCATATGTTTTTTTTGCTCCTTCTTTTTTCATGTTATTTGAACCACTTCTGTCTTCTAAAATTTTTGCTCTTAAAATATGATCTTTAACCTCAAATGTGGAGTGTTAAAAATCCCACTTGAAATGGAAAAGTTGTTATCATTTCATAATAAAATGTGCAATTTTATTCTGAAATTTTTTATTTTAGTCTTCAAATTTATTTTAATTTTGTAGAAAGAGTAAATACTTTCATAATGAAAAAGTTCTAATCTTTTCCTGGAAGAGATTTCAACTTTGCCTAATTGCTATGAACTGTACTTAGGTTGACAATTCTCTGTACAAGAGCAAGTGTCCATCACAATACAGTGAGCCAGTTATAAAAACTTCAGCTTGGTGAAGATTTTTCAGAAATCTTTAGGCAAAGGTGTTATACCATCTCCTCACAACATACCACTGTATTTCTCTACTATAATCATATATTGGTAAGAAGTAGCCTGCTATGATAATGTCCTCATAAATTGGGGTATTAAAAAGTTCATTTGATTTTTCATTAATCCAATATATTCTGAATAAAACACAGAGTTGATTCTGTTCTATATTGTGTTGTTATGCAAACCTTTTGATAGATTACTTCAAAGATGACAAGAAAATTAAAATGCTTAAATATTATGTAGATAAAATCTGTAGGTGTTGCAGTCAGGGATTGCAAGGAAAACGATTACATACAGAACACATAATCTATAGTATTATTTTACAATGGTCACCCAAAAAGTAAAATACAGGAAGTGCAGGAAATCTGTCCATATGCTAAGACCCACAGAATCCAACTGAGGGTGTGTATCCCATGGCAATGTCCTACGTGAATCCATCTGAAGACCTAGAGCCCAAGACAGTGTCTCCTTTGAGTTCAACTGGAAGTCTAGAGCCCACAACAATATCTTAGGTAAGTCTGTTTCATGGATCTGCACTGGGAAAGCCCTAAGGTCAGCAGTTAAAGCCAGGAAGTCTGTGCTAGTGAGGTGAAGGATCCATGCCAGCAAGTTGAGGAATCTGTACTGGGGCCAGGACAGAATGCTCAAAGTAAGGACCAGAGCTGCCCCAAAGTGAACCACTGCCATTCGCAGTGACACCAAGGTCCCAAGTTCCTCTGACAATGAGAACAGCCATGTTCATATCAGGAAAGAAGCTTGACAATCTCCTCCACAGAAGCCACTGGCAACAGAAAAACCAGCAACACTCAGGAGAACCAACAACACTACAGAGAGCCAACTACACTACTTCCTCCTCTCCAGTTTTCCTTTTTATGTTGGAAACAATCCTCAGGTGTGCCATCCACATGCAGCACCATGCTGATTCAGTTCAGCTGGTACAACAAGTTAAACGCCAGTTACTAATCCACTGCAGTAGGACAAAATACTTAAAGACAAAATTTACTGAATTGACCCAAATGAAGAAACTGGATATAAAAATATAAAAATACTATGTGACATGCTTATGAGCATATTTAGTGTTTAATGAAATTCATTTTCTTCAAAAAGTCTATGCTATTTAAATTTTATGAATAGGTCCTTTCAATTAAGAGTTCATAGATTTAACTTATCTACCAAGATATCTATTTTAAGCAATCTAGTACATTACTTAAAATGTGTTTAGTGAATTAATCTAAATACTAGCTACTGGAGAGAAAATAACATTTACTCTAGGCATTTAATCTTCACAGAAATTTTACAATATTAGAGAACTCTGAAACTAAGATCTTATCTTGATTTGAAGAGCACAATATGTTCAGCGTTCTCTCTTTCTATAAAGTATGTTCCTGCAGCTAGCACCAATACCTCCTAGGAACGCAAGTTAAAATGCAAACTCCTCAACTTTTCCAAAACCACCTCAGTAGGTCATTGTATTAGTTATTTTACCATCACTAAGACCAAATATTTGACACATACAACACAGAGAATTTTATTTGACTCACTGTTTCAGACACAGTCCACAGGCACGACCTCCAGGGAAGATACATCATGGTAAAAGGGTTTGGAAGAAAACTGCCTAACCCATGGAAGCCAGCGAAGTGAGAGAGGAAAGGAGAGAGGGAGAGGGAGGGAGAGGAGAGGGAGGGGGGAAGAGAGAGACAGAGAGAGAGAGAGATGAGAAGACGAAGAAAAAGAAGGAAGAGGAGGAGAAGGAGGAGGAGAAGGAAGAGGAGAGGAGGAGGAGGAGGAACCAGAGACAAATATACAACCTTTTATGTCACAGCCTCAGTGACCTACTCGTCCTACCAGGCTTCGGCTCCTAACAACTTATTCAGCTATAAACTCATCAGTAGATCAATGAATAACTGATGAGTATAGTACTCTCATTATCCCATCTCCTTCCAAAATCCCCACCTCTGAAGACACGAGACTCTGGGGGGAGCATTTTAGTCTATAACTTAACATTTCACATCTGGCCCCCAAAAGGCTGATGTCTATTTCATTTTGTATAATGTATTTAGTCTAAGATTCACTAAAATATTAATGGCAGCATTGCTCAAAAGTCCAAATCAGTTTCCTCTGAGACTCAGGAAAAACCGTTAAATTGTAAGCCCCTAGAAAAATCAAATACTTTACACTCGCAATGGAACAGGGTAAATATTTTCTTTTGGAGACAGGATCTTGCAATGAAGCTCAGTCTGTCCTTGAACTTGTTATGTAGCTTAGGTTGACCTTGAGCTATCAGCGATCCTCTTGGCTCAGCTTCCTGGGTTCTGGGAACCATAGGTGTGCAGTGATATGCCCGGCTCAACGTTTCCATTTTAAAAGAGAGGAATAGGGAGCTATAAAAAAATTCTATCAATGCCATTACAAAAAACCAGCAGGAAAAATATTAAATCTCATACTTTTGTGTCCAATATCCTGGGGAGACTGAGTAACCCCACCTCTATTGCCTATTCATGGATGTAGCTCACATGGGGGTTCTCTCTTGTGCTGGTTCTGCTTTCTGTTTACATCTTTTCTCAGCAGATGTTTCATGCTTTTGTTATGTCTAACATTTGGGGTCTGTACTATAGCTTTACTTTGATAGCTTTATGTGTCATCCATTCAGGTTTTCCTAGCAGGCACTGTAACCATATTACAAATTTTTATCTGTACTCACAGACCTTGTATTAAAATCTGGGCAGAAATCGCTATGCTCTCATAACTTGTATTTTGTATGCCTGTAAAGCCAGTACCACGTGTGTGTGGATCAGGCTCTACCTTGCTGTGAGTTACCTCAAGTAGTATAGAATAATAGATTTCAGGTAGTGCTTTGCCCCAAATGAATCCATTTTATGAAACAGCAGGTTGTTCCATTTTGAGTACAAACTGATGCAGAATAATTGTGTACCAGTAGATCACTATCAGATATTGGACATATGAAAATTGTCACCAAAAAGAACTTCCAGCTGCGTAACACAATCCTATTAATAAATTAATATTGTAAAAAATACTGCCACCTGTAAACTTACCAAATTCTATCTAGGATACATGAATACAAGAAGTATCTAACTTGTATAAGAGAAAACTGGTACTACGATGTTTTTGGACACACCAAACAAATTTTGCAACCATTTCACATGGATACTATAAAAGTCGTGTGGTGGTTACCCACTGATACTTCATCTTTTGAGACCACCTGATGAATGCATCATGAGGCTGACAGGCCAAAATCCGACTCTTTTTTACTTAGCTTCAGCTCAGTTAAATATCCCTGCTCGATGTGGCCCATTCAAACTGCCTACTGTTCACACTCCTGCTTTGAATCAGCTCTTCACTCATAAGCCCCACACTTCTGTGGAGAAACTGCCTGGCTTGTAATCTTACATAAATTGTGCCAAGATTTACGACATCCTTGTAGACTCTGTACCTTGGCTTTCAGTTCTTCCACTTCCAATCCTTCAGCCACTGCTCACTATTTCTTACTCATTTTGTAATCAATATATAATTCTGTAAGGTGAATTATGACTTGGATATTGTAGATATCAGTAATTAAAATTGGGTTTAAAATAGAACCTTATTGGCTACAGAGTGAACCTTGATAACCGGGTTTGATAAGTCTGACACAATTGGTATTGCTCATAAATTCATTGTCATTCAATGAATTATGACACTGTGGAAAGATACAAATATGTTCAATCTATGTTGCTGGCACAACTCACTCATGACAAAGTGTATGACTCCAAGATTTGCTCCCACCAGGGAGAGTTTCTGGACCTCCTTTGATCATGGTTGCAGTGTCTCAGGGTTTGTGGCTGATTGAACCTAGGACAACATTTTCCTAGGTAGCCCCCAGAGAGTAGGGCTTGCTCAGAGCCCTGAACTTTTCTTCCCTAGAGCTTTTTTCTCAAAGCAAATTCTTTGCAATTGTTTCACATTTTTACAAAGTTAGTTCTGACCAATTATTGATATGCTTCAAGGTGTTTGTTTTCATACTCTCGGTATAAAACATGTTTTTGGTTTGGTTTTGTTACAGGAAACTGAGTTAGACAAAAATATTATAGGCAGTCAGACAGGGTTAGGTCCTTAAAGGAGCCAGTGCAGAAGTTCAGATACCTTGTAACCTCTGAGGAGACAGGCATCTCCTGCTGTGGGCCAGATATCAAGACAAAAAGACAGAACAAATACACCCATATCCTAAGAACTGGTATTCTAAATAGTTCTCTATCACCCTGAGGAAGTCAAGAATCAGCATTCCCCACCCGCCTACAGGAAGAATCATTGTCCTTAAACATCCCTGCTTACTATGTGACTCGCTTCCCCATTTGTCCTTGATTTAATCAATTTTACCTGAGCAATTAGTCTGATTGGTTAACCATGGTTATGTCCCACCTTATGGGCCCCCTTCTGTCCCTCAGACAGAAGCTTTCTTTCTCTCAATAAATATATTCTGCTCTTACCCTACGTTGTTCCTAAAATTCATTCCTCGATTTTAGAGAACACGAACTCCCGCCGGACATATAGTAAGTTGAGAGATTCATTCCCCCATATCATTTGGAGATCTGGGATAATTTTTCCTATATCAGTTTCACTTTTGTTTTTAATGATGTTTATAAACCACGTTGTTTCACACCCAATTTTTACATATAATTCTTTTTGGAAAAATTTGTACCATTTTTACATTTTTCAGCTCAGCATTTTGTTTTGAATTGTTGCTATATATTTGAGTAAAGGTAACAAGTAGTACTAATAATACAGACCGAAGATCGGGCTCTGTTATTTATTTTTTTTTTGCCCAGTCAAATAATCCACCAACTTTAAATTTGATACATACACAAAATGCAGAAAAACTGTTGTTTTGTAAGATTGCAAAATATAACCACCAATTCATTTTTTATTCAAGAGTCCTCATTCCCTTGTTCCCCCCTGAGTCTGTGTTTCACTGTCTGCATTTCTATCAGCATTCAAGTTTTCTGATCTCTAACAGCAGCACCTACAAAGCTCAGTTGACAGCACCCTAAGATTTCTCTAACCCACATCTCCACATCTTTCCAAACTCCCACCAGTCAAAAGCAAAGGCTTCTGAACTGTGGACACCATTTCCAGGTAAATGACTCAAAGGTCTTGGCTCACAAGCATGCTCTGGGCACATCCAAGATGACTCAGGGGATTCCAAGTTTTGATGACAATAGTTCCAATCAGAAGATGTTTTAAAAATCAAATCCCATTGCAAGGTCTGAGTTACCAGTGGAGAAAACCCAAGGAGGAATTTCCTCTGAAAGCAAACCACCTAAGTTGGCTTAAGGTAAAAGATTCTTCCTTTTTACTTGCTAATGTATAAAGTACCTATTAAACTTTTTTTTTTTTTTTTTTTGTGGCACTGGGGATTGAACTCACAACCTCGCACCTGCCAGGGCAGGCGCTTAAGGCCCTGAGCCAAACTCCTGGCCCTGGATTTTGAGGCAGGGTCGCACTATGTAGCTCAGGCCGGCCTTGCGCTTGCGTTGTAGCTCAAGGTGGCCTCGAACTCACAACGCTCCGCCTACCTCAGCCTACTGAGTGCTGGGATTAAAGGCGTGTGCCACCACGCCCAGCAAACTTTCTTTTTCAATCTTGCTCTTGTTTTAGTAAATTCTTTTACTCCTCCTTGCCTTTCATGCCACTGCCCTTTAAACCACAAAATCAGGTATAATCAAAATCAGGTATAATCAGGTATACATTAAACCGAATTCTTGAATACAACCTTTCAGGTGATACCCCTGGTGATCCATCCCTTCTAACCAAGGCCCACATACTAACAACACATTCAGGTATAATTCCCTTACTGAATTAATACTCTAATAAGTCAGTTCTTTTCTCAAATCCCACGTCTGAACATATGAGACTTGGTTGGACGTATTAGATCTAAATTATGAGAGTGGCGCATTGTTGAATAAAATCCACAGGTGATTTTTGTGTACAAAGTTTAAACATTGCTCCCACCATGTTTCTATAATGTTACGTGTTTTTGTGTCCATTCAGTGAAAGTTCTCAACTCTTTATTGGTGCAAGAATCTTAAAAACTAAGTCATAAATATAACTTATTTTTAGGCTGGGTATTTTAGTCATCCCAAAATCAATGGGAGAATTGGAAATCATGTCAGAGAAACACAGACTTTCCCTAGAGAAGCTAAGAGAGTGCAGCATAAATAAAATATCATCCTGCTAAAGGTAGACTCTTCCAGTTTACTAATACAAAAGACTCTCCTATCATGCATTACATTGAGTTACTAAAATACTTTCAATGGAATCACTGTTAAGTAAATGTTTATATCTAATGGAAATAAAATACATAAGATATGCAAATATCACCAATCCATCTACCCATAGTTTTTTTTGAATGACAATATGAATCTAGTGTGAGACTAGCAAAGTCCCTCCATAAACATGTTGAAATAACACAGACAAAATCATAGCAAAAAAACTATTGATTTCAGAGAAGCAAGAAAAACAGAAGAAAATATTGCTGTTTTTTATTTATTAATTTTTTTTTTTTTTGCAAGGGACATCAAACTCAGGACCTCGCACTTGTCAGGCAGGTGCTGTGCCACTTAGTTATGTCTCAGGCCCTGTCCTTCTAGAAAGTAAAAATTGTAAGAATTTAGTTTTCCATGTCTTGAAACTAGAAATAAAATCTAAGACAGGAATGGTATGGCTATAATCTTTTAGTTTTGCTTGTGTAAAAAGAAAGCAAAACTTTGAGAGAGACTTTTTAGAAAATGAAGAAGAGTGTAAGAAAAATATTAGTGATTTTCTTTTTGTTATATAACACAATATTTGCATTCCTGTGTGGAGTTGTTTCATGAACACGACACGTCTCAATTCCTTTATATTGTCCTCTTTCTTTCCCCTTCAGCTGCCTTCCCTCCATCTCTTGAAGCAGCTCCTTTTGCAAAAGGCCTAGCTCACTATTTCCTGTTAGCTTTTATTTTACTCTTTATTTATAATTTGGGTTTCTCGTATAAGAGAAACCATGTGGCAGTTAATCTTGTGTGTCTGATTTATTTCTCTTAACTTTACTGTCTCAGGGTTCATCCATTTTCTTAAAAATGACTCATGTCTCTCTTTTTTTTTTTTTTTTGGCACCATAGTACTCCATCATGTAGAAATACCATATTTTCTTCAATCATTCAACTGCTGGTAGGCATATAGACTGCTTCCAATGTCTAGTGATCACATATTATGCTGCTATAAACTAGGTGTGCATGTATCGATATAATATGATATCTTTAACATTTTTAGGGAACATATTTAGTAAAGAAATACCTGGAGAGCATTCAATGAAATGGTGTTCTTCTTGACAGATAAAATGCATCATTATTGTATATTTTCCATATATTTTTATTAGAATAATAAATTTTCATGAAAGTAGAAGCTTTTCCCAGAAGGATAATTCAGGATAATTAAACATTATGTCTAGAATGTTTTAGATTTAAAAAATTCCAAAGTAGCTACACTCCAGACAATGAAGCATTTTAAAATTTGGATTTTTTAAAGTTATGTATAGAAATATAAATATTAGCAGATAAAATATGTGAGAACTGATAATAATCAGAACAATAAATCATGCCTGAAAATATATCATCACTGTTCCACAAGTAACAAAAAGTGTGTTCAATAGCTTGTGAAGTGATTTGACATAGAGCAGAAAGTGAAAGATTCAATATCTTGAATTTCATCTAATTTATTCTAGTGATCAGGAAATACATCAGATTTTAAAAAAAAGAACAGAAAACAAAAAGAAAAACTGTCAAAGAGAACATGGGTTGTGCCTTGAAAGAGAGGGTAAAAACAAAGTTCCCGTAATCTCACCTCCCGCATCTCATCTTTGAGACAGTAACAGAAAAGTATCTCTGTTCTAGGAAATTTGGTCCAGTTATACACACGAATATTTCCTCAGTGATTACCTGAGGTTATTCCATTTAAACAATAAAATTTAAATAGAATTTGATAATACACTCATCATTAAATTTTGAATTTGTTTAAATCTATTCAGCTATAGTGCAGCCATAGACCCAACTCAAATGGTAAAATTATACCCCAAATCCCCAAACATCTCTATGGTCAAAATTCTACTTATCTATTATCCATAGATTCCTGCTCTGGTGCTTCTTTGCAAATTTTACAGATAATATATTTTTCTCTCTTTGTTTCTAATATTAGGATTTTATTCATATTCGCAGCAGTAGAATGAAGATTACTGATTGTTTTCTTTTCTTATCTACCTGCACATTCTCCTCTTGCCTCTGCATAGGTTCCAAATAGGTTGCTTTGCCTGAAGGAACTGGCTTCTACTTGATGTCAATCATCTCTGGCATTGATTTTTTCTCCATGAAGTATGTTCTGAATTTAACATATTATTTGCTTAATATTCTTGATATGAAAAGCCTATAATATTAATAGACTGCAACTCATAATAATCATTGCTATTATAAGCCACAGCTCATAGTGGTAAGTATCGATTCCCACTTTGTGGTCACATTAACATTCTAGAGGAACAATTATTCTCAGATAGAAGAGGTTCGCTTGAATTTGTTGACTCTGAGTAAAATAGGAAAAAAGTAACTCCATATAAAACCGCAGATTGATTATTGAAATTTTTTTTCTATGAAATAATGGCTACATCTTATCTTTACTATCTATCCTTGAACAGCAGAGTATACATGTTTTCATTAGAATACAGTAATTTATTTGTTCCCTTTCTTAAATTTGGTGATAATTGACTTATTTTGTTCCCTGACAGGGAAGCAAATATAAAGAGTGCACAATTTCTCTAGGAGTTTTAATTAAAAACCTCATTGCATGTTAATTCAAAATATTAGGGAGACTGAAAAAAAATCTCACGTGGTACTGAACTGAAGGAAGGTAACATCAGTTACTACCCGATAGAATACTAATTCTTAAAGCAAACAAGCTCATTATTATATAAGTTCTATGCCTTTTCCTTTACTTCCAACAACTTTTTGGGATTATTTAGTCAGTAGGGTATGTGACAAGCACTAATGGGGTTTTAGGATTCTCTGAATATCTTATGCTTTACTTTCTAGAGAAACTATGGAAATGTGACAAGTATGGTACAATATACATGGGATAGTGTGTGTTATTTCAAGATGTGTGAGCCAGTTAAGAATACTATGCTCTTGGAAAAAACACAGTGCTGTATTCATGTAATTCTAGAGGGTTTTTGAAACAGCTAAAGCTAAAAAAAAAGTGCAACTTAGAGAACTTTGAAAATCATTTCCCTTCTGAGGAAAAGTATCACTGGATGAAGGGAAAAAAGTCAACCTTTCCCTTTCAGGAAAAAAAAAAAAAAGAATGAAAGAACATGCATTTATATAGACTCTATGTAATAAGAATGATGACAGTAAGTATTAAAAACATAATGATTTTATAATCATTATTTTAAAAGTTAAAATACATTAATATAAATTTGATATTAGCAAGAAGTCTGTTAATGATTTCAAGTTCAATGGATAAAATACCCACACTTTTGAGAAAAAAAATACTTGAAAACAAAAACCAATATTTTCAAGCAACACATATCAAATAGTTTTAGGACAAAAACTCCCAAGAAATGTTAAATGAATGACAACACGAAGACATCTAAAATACAAAGTATTAGCCGGGTGTGGTGGCGCACGCCTTTAATCCCAGCACTTGGGAGGCTGAGGTAGGAGGAGCATTGTGAGTTCGAGGCCAGCTTCGGCTTCAATGCGAGCGCAAGGCTGGTCTGAGCTACACAGTGCGACCCTGCCTCAAAAAAACCAGGGCTGGGAGTTTGGATCAGTGGCTTACGCGCCTGTCTGGCAGGTGTGAGGTTGTGAGTTCAATCCCTGGTGCCGCAAAAAAAAAAAAAAAAAAAAAAAATACAAAGTATTATAGATTTTGAAGAAAATCGTCTTCAAAAAGGTGAAATAAATTTGTAATTGAAGAAATAATGAAAAAGATGTACACCTGATTTGAATATTTCACTAAAATTTTAAAACTATTTTAGCTCATTAATAAATGTAAGTTTTACATATTTGTGACACAATTCATATTGCATACATATATACATTAATAATATTCAAATAATATTGAATATATTGATCTCAGACATTTATCACTTTTGCTGAAAATATTCAAAATCCTTTGTCCCGTATTTCTTTTTTTTCCATTTCTGAGATACTTAGTACATTATCACTAGCTGCAATTATCCTGCCAAGTAACAGTTCTCCAGAACGTCTTACTCATTTGTAACATAAACTCAGGACTCACTGATCGAACTCTCCATTCATCCCTACTCTCCCTAGTTTGTGGTATCTACTCTCAACCTCTATGAGAATAGATGTTTTAGGTTCTATATATGAGTGAGATCACTTTCAATTTGCTTTCTATGCTTGAGCTGTTTCACTTACTCATGCTGATGTTCAGTGCATTCCATGATTTTTCTTTACCTTTGGCTCCTTAAAAGCTTTTTATTTGGTTTCTAACCTTGCAAACCCTGAAAGAAACTTTTTAAAAAAAAAATATTAGCAAGATATTTAAAATGTTTGGTTTCTAACCTTGCAAACCCTGAAAGAAAATTTTTTTAAGTTACATAAATTGGGTTTAAACATTTTTTATTGGTATGTATTTGCCATACAAAATGTGAAAAAAAGAGAAAAATTAAGATATATTAGTTACAGGTGCCTATTCTTTCTGATGAATGTGATCACAATGTGTCCATGTTGTTTCAGATGAAAAGATGTCATTCTTTATAATGAATAATATTTCATTGATTATATGAGTATGTGGTCTTTATTCTTCATCAACTGATGGACACAGATTATTCCATTTCTTGGTTATTACAAATAGTGTTACAATAAATAAGGAAGTCCAGATTTCTTTTTATATACTCATTTCCATTTCACCTTGATATATACACAGGAATGGATTTGACAGAAAATATACTAATGGTATTTTAAAAATATTTTGAGGAGCATCTGTGCTATTTTTCAAAATGACTACTAATTTACATTCCCACCAGCAGTGTTCTACAGATCCGTTTTCTCCACATGTTCCCTGGCAGTTACTATTTTTAGTCTTTTTATTTAGGGCCATATCAACTGAAGTGAGTAAATATATCACTGTGGCTTTGCTTTGTATTTCACTAATGATTAGTGACATTTGTCATAAACTATATAATTATTTGTTTTTAGATGAAACATGCACAATAAATCTTAGAAATATGTATTAACGAAAATATCCCAAATTTTGAATTTCAGGAATAAAGTGTATATATGCAAGTATATTTTCACAAATAGGTTACATAAAATAAGAGGATATAATAAGTGAGACCTGAAATACTACTCAAAGTCCTGTACGTTTCAGAAGTAGTGATTAGAACATTGGAGGACTTCACTCATCAATGATTGATGAATTATTAGCTGAATGTGTGGTTCAAAGAAGAGGCTTTGTTAGAAGAGACAACTCATTGTGAAAATGTCCTTTTCCCTGGTTTTTTCCTTCATACTCTGCTTATTGCCCCATAATGTGAGCAGCTTTCTTCTGCCAGACATTTCTACCATGCCAATTTTGCCTTAAAGTCATTCAACCATGGACTAAATCCACTGCAAGTGTGAGCCAAAATAAACACCTTCTTCTTTAAATTGCAGGTATTGGGTATTTTTTCAATTTTTTTCCATTGGATGGGTGTAACTCTTACACCCTTAATCCCAGTATTAGACCATGAATCAATCACAAACTCTAGAAGCCCATCATGATTATTGCATGATTTTT
Source organism: Dasyprocta punctata (assembly GCA_004363535.1). Classification (NCBI taxonomy): domain Eukaryota; kingdom Metazoa; phylum Chordata; class Mammalia; order Rodentia; family Dasyproctidae; genus Dasyprocta; species Dasyprocta punctata. The sequence continues at coordinate 12,417 of RJWM01018418.1, read as the reverse complement.
TCTATATTGTGCAGAATTTCTGCTATGGAAAAGCACTGGCAAAGAATGGAGCCAGCCCAAGCCTCTTAGTTACTTTTTTCATTGATGAAACATAATAAATGGCAAGTTAAAGGGGAAAAGGTTTATTTAGCTTACAGTTTTTGGAGGTTTCACTCCATAGTCAGCTGGCTCCAAGGCATGATAGCACATAGCAGAGGGGCAACAATTCATGGCAGTGGAAGACAGCAAAAGAAACAATAGATGGAGTGGTAAGGAGAGAGGAGGGAGAAAGGAAGAGAGAGACAGAAATAGAGAAACCTCTTTCAATTCTTTATATTGTGTGTAGGCTACCCATCCGAGGATGGTTGTAGCACTTATACTCTTAACCCCAGCATTAGGCCATGAATCATTGCCAACTTTAGAAGTCCATCTTATGACTGACTGCAAGATACAAATCATAAGATTCTAACTCAGAACCCCCATGCACATTCCTTTATGCAAAATGCATTCAGTTCATCTAAGGGTTACCAACAACCTAACAGTTTCAGCATTGCTGAAAAGTCTAGGTCCCAAGACTCCATTGAGATTTAAGGCAAATTCTTAGCTGTGAGCCCCTGTACAAACAAAAAGAAAGTTAAACACTTTCAGCATCCAATTGCACAAAACAGTCATTAAAAACAAAGGGATACAAAGAAATGGAACCAAAGCAAGTTCAAAATCCAGCAGGGCAAACATTAAGTCATACAGTTTCATGTCCAGTGTCTGAGGCAATCGATGGCAAGATGTGAATTCTGAAAGGGTTAGCTGACTCTACCCCTATGGCACTGCTGGTCACTGTAGTTCCTTTCTTGGACCTGCTCTACTCCCTCCTTGCAGTTTTCCTCAGATGATACATGATTCATAATTCTGGTTTCTCCATACTTTTAGGTTCTCCACTTCACACTCACAGTTCTGCCTTCACACTCACAGCTTCAACCACTTTCCTCGCAGGGGCACACTGCCTGGTCTCCCAGGCCTTCTGAAATCTGTGTGGAAGCCTTCTTAACCCTACAACTCTTTTATTTTATTTTATTTTATTTATTTATTTATTTATTTATTTATTTATTTTTTGTGGCACCAGGGATCGAACTCACAGCCTTGCACTTGCCAGACAGGCGCTTAAGCTGCTGAGCGAAACTCCCAGCCCTAGTTTTTTTTTTTTTTTTTTTTTTTTTGAGGCAGAGTTGCACTATGTAGCTCAGGCCGGCCTTGCTCTCACATTGTAGCCCAAGCTGACCTCAAACTCACAATGCTCCAACTACCTCAGCCTCCCGAGTGCTGGGATTAAAGGCATGCGCCACCACACCTGGCAAATCCACAACTCTTGCCTTCTGCATGGACCTAAAACAAGCACCATGTAGATGATGCTGAGGTCTGCTGCCAGCTGGAACAATAGCCAGGCTTTCCTGTCTTGGCTGTAGGGGTTGAGTGACTGGATTGCTGAGCACTCTGAATCCAATTATGAGGATCAAATTCTCTGTGCCATTGCCATTCCAAAACATGGTGTTCTGGGACTCTCTTATTAAAGAAAAGTCACTTTTGCAATTTTTAGGCTGCAAATGGTGGTGTCTTTCTGCTTCTCGAGGTGCTCTCAGGCCATCATTTCTATTTTTAGGTTTCCTTTCTGGTAAAACTCTTCTTCTACAAGATTAGGTCATCCCCTGTTCTTAATCTCAGACAAAGTCTCTATACAGTGGCAAAATGCAGACAAACTTTCTGCCAAGTATAACACACACTATCTGGAATCCAACAGCCAATGCAGTCTTTCTTCCAAGCAGAAACCTCAGAAACTTGGTCTTTACCAGCAAGATTTTTAGTAGCATTCCGGACTTTTTAGCTCTGACCAGAATCTCCCATACAGTACAGCCTCGGGTGTTCTAACTCTACTTTTTTGGCAGGCATCTCTGAATAATTCCAAACACTTCCCACAAGCCATTACCAAAGGCTCCTGAACCACATGGTCAACACGTGATCACAGCTAGAATCCCAGTTCTCTGGTTTTAGTTACTTTTGTTATTGCTGAGATAAAATAACTGATACCCAAAGTTAAAAGAGAAAAAGTTTATTTAGCTCACAACTTGTGAAGGTTTCAGTCCATAATCAGATGGCTCTAAGGAGGGATGGCATATGGCAGGGAGGAAAAAGTTCATGGCAGTGGAAGATAGAAAAATGAAACAACAGAGACTGGAGGGAGGGAGGGAGGGAGGGAGACAAGGAGAGAAGGGGGAGGGAGGGGAAGAGGGAAAGAGAGAGAGGGAAAACAGGGAGAGAGGGCTGGGAGAGGGAAAGAGGAACAGAGGGAAAGGCAAAGCAAGGGGGAGGAAGAGAAAGGAGTGAGACAGAGGCAGAGAGAGAAAAGAGAGAGAGAGAGAGAGAGAGAGAGAGAGAATCAAGCCTCTTTCAGTCTCTTATCTTGTATGCAGAGTACCCTCCCCAGGATGAGTGTAGTTCTAATATCCTTAATCCCAGCATTGGAAAAATAAATCAATCCCAACTTTACAAGTCCTTCTCCATGACTGCATGAGGCTTTGGGGGGAACAGCTAGATGCAAACGTAGCACCAAGTAAGAGGTCATATGAGCTGTAACTGACAAGACAATAGAGATGAGCACACTCATGCCTTTTTTACCTCAAATCTCACAACTAACCTTACATGCAGGACCTATTTCCACAAAATTTAATGTTTCTCAGGTGTTTTTTGGTACTGCTCTGATCAAATTCCTTCCTATCCCCTATTCCTGTCCTTTAGAATGGGAATACTTACTCTGTTCCACTATATGCTCACCTGTTTAACATTTTTATTATACAAGCACTCATAGCTAATAGTTTGCCTTGAGACTCAGAGGAGACCTAGGGATCAGACTTCTGAGTCTATCATTGGAAATGTTAAAACCGTAACATCTTTTAGAGATGGACTAAATTCATTTCCCATAATGAAATGGGTATGAACTTTTTGGAGACCAGAGGCAAAATGTTATGTTTTAAACTTCAAACGTCACCCAAAGTCATGTGTTTCAAATACTGAGATTTGATCATGGGGTCACTATACGCATCAGTGAATTAGTCTTATGAGTTTGTCTCTGCATGTGCTGCTTGGAGTTGAGGTCTGATTGGGAGAGATGAGTCCCTGGATATGAGGCCTGGTGGCTGTATTCTGGTCTCTGGCTCCTCCCTTTACTCTCTGCTGCCTGAGAATTATGACATGAGCAGTTTTCCTCCTCCAGTCCCTTTCACTATGCAGTTTCTCCTTTGCAGCTGGCTAACTATGAAATAAATCAACATACACTGTGAGCCTAATTAAATCTCTATTTCAGACGTGGTATCAGGTACTTTGTTCCAAAATGGGAACTAATACACAGGACCTCATATCACTCCTAACTACTTTAATGTTAGTTATATGGAAGTTATTGGCAGTTAATTTAAAAATCGTATAACCTAATAAAGTTATAACCAAAATGTGTTTAAAGAGAAGAAATTTTCAGCATTGCAAAAGCTCACAAACGTTTTCATGTGTGCAGACAGGTTTTCTGTGTTTATTTTCTTTGGAGATTATGTCTATTCCTTTAATTTGTATACACTAACTGCCCTTTAGTAAAGTAGCCTCTTGATTAGCAGATCAAATTTCATGCTATCATAGTGCTTGTTTTAAGTACTACTTTATCTGTGTACTAATAATCTCCATGTTAATAATGCCTACATCACTCACTTTTTTTGCATTGTGTAAACACTGTATTAAAACAAGATAAAGAATGAGTACAATACAATATTTTGAGATACCTATACACCTATGTAGAGAAACACAAGGAGAGAGAGAAGGAGGGCAAGAGAGAGACTACATTTACATAACTCTTATTAGCATATTTTCATAATTGCTTTTTTTACTATTATTTATGTTAATCACTTACTGCCTTTAATTAACATAGTAATATTTATCCTAGATAGCATTTACTTGGAAAATGTAGTATATATAAGGGTCCAGTACTCTCTGGAGTTTCAAATATTCACTACAGGTCTTAGTGAATATCTTTCACAGTTAAGGTAAAACTTTTTATTTTTTCTGAGTAGTGTAAAATATGGGTTCAAATCCATTGCTTGCATGTGAAGGTAGAGATTTCTCAGCCTTATATACTGAAGAGACTATCCTTTCTTTATTGCTTGCTGTTAACAGTCTTACTAAATAATAGTTTACCATATATTTTTTTGTTTAAGGGGTCTAGATTTTTATTCATTGATCTATCTGTATACTTTTAATAAATACCATACTATTTGGCTTACTAAAGTGTATGCTTTAAATGTAGGAAGTATGTTGAATCCAGCTCTGTTCTCTCCAAAATTGCTTTGACTTTGAAGTCTGTGTTATGACTCCATAGAAATTTTAGAATTTCTTCCTTTATTTCTGAAAAAAAATATTTTTTGATTTCAATGAAGATTGCATTCACTCTATAGATCATTTGAGATAGTAGAGTCATTTAAAATATATTAATATTTTAATCATTGACTATGGAATATTTTTGCATTTATTTGTGTGTTTGATACTTGTATTAAAATTGTATAGTTTTTAACAAACATATCATTCATCTCTATGATTAATTATAACCTAAGTATTTTATCAGTTTAATATTATTAGAAATAGGATTGTTGTGCTTTCTTCTTCTAATATTTATTTAATTGTTCATATAAGCACAGTCCCCCCACCCCCACATGGGGTGTCTCTATGTAGTTCAGTTTGGCTTTGAACTCACTATGTAGCCCAGGCTGGCTTCGAAATTGTAGTGATCCTCCTGCCTCCTGAGGACTGGAATTAAAGGCATGCACCATCACACTTGGATAAAATTGATTTTTATATGTTGACTTTTTATTTTACTACTTTACTGAACTTGTTAACTCTGTTATTATATTTTTAGTCTTTTGTGTTCCTAAAAAGTACTTCATAAAACTTCAATCATCTTGAATTTTTAAAAATTTATTTTTAGTCTAACATATGATCTATTTGTGCAAATAACTCATGCATATTTAGTAGCAATGAATATTCTATTTTTATCAGGTAAAATCTGTGTACACCTTTGCTAAGTTCATTTTGTAAGTGTTCACATACAGTCTTTTTCTGTTAATTTTTTTTATTTAAGAGAGAAAAGACACAGAAAAGAAAGTCAAAAAGCAAAAGAGACAAACAAAGGACAACAGTAAATCCAAAACAGTAACATCATAGGTGTACAAAACAAGGTGATAGGAACTTGACAATGGTTGCAATATTGCATAGTTACCTTCAACACAGTTCTTTAGATTAACATATATAGACCTGTAAAATTGACCTAATCATATGAGTACTAACTGCTCTTTCTCAATAACTAATGCATTCAGTAGTATAGTCATTTTAGCTATCTTACATATACATTTATACAGATTTATGTCTTTTTCCTTTTCCCTTCCTTCTTTCCTCCTTTCCCCTTTCCCAATTACTTTTGCTCTTTGAGCAGTTTCTTACCCTTACACAGTATTTATTATAGATTTTGGAACATATATGCTATTTAAGTTTCTTATACTAGGGAGACAATATTGTATTTACACATGTGAGTTTGATTTATCTCACTTATGAGTATGGTTTCAAATCCTGTCCATTTACTTATAAAAGTCTCAATGAAGTATTTCTTTTCTTTTATTTAAGAGAAAATGGACACAAAAAAGAAAAACATAAAGCAAAAGAGACAAACAAACAACAGCAACAAATCCAACACAATAGTATTATAGGTTTACAAAGTGAGATGATTGGAATTTGACAGTGACTGCAATATTGCATATAGTTACCTTCAAAGGGGTTGTTTAGATTAACAGATATAGACATGTAAAATTGGTCTAATCATATGAGTAGTAACTGTTCTTTTACAATAACTAATGCATTTAGTAGTATAGTCATTTTAGCTATCTTATGTCTACCTATATACAAATGTATGTCTTTTTCCTTTTCCCTTCCTTCTTTCCTCCTTTCCCCTTAGAATACCTCTTGTTATCTTCAAAATAACTGCCCATACCATCAGGCACAATACAATCAAACAAAATAGTATAGGATAAAACCAATGAAAAACAAAACAATGGAAGCAATATATAGTAAAATAACACTGATTATTATAATGCCTCATGTTATCTTCTAAGCATTGCTTATATCATCAGTCATAATATAATCAAACAAACCAAAATAGGATAAAATCACACAAAACAAAACAATGAAAGCAATATAATGTTTCAAAACAAGGTGATCAGATATCAATAATGGCTATCAAAATGTGCTTTATTATCTTTGAAACAGCTGTCCATGCCATATAATAAAATTAGGCAAACCGAAATAGAATAAGATCAAACTAAACAGCTCATTGAAAACAATACAGGACTCAAATCCCAAAGGTAGATTAACAATGGCCACTGCCTGCCCTTTTTAGACACTTCCTCCCGCTTCATTTTTACAATATCTATTGTGTTTTTTGAATTCGACCAACTCCTTTAGTTTTTTTTTTGTTTTGTTGTGTTTTGTTTTGTTTTGTTTTTTTTTTTTTTTGGACTAGGGAGATAACATGATGCTCACCCATGTGGCTCTGGGCCATTTCATCCATGAACATGATCTTAAATTGTATCCATTTACCTACAAGAGGCTTGAGGTTATTTTTCTTTATAGTTGAGTAGCTTTCCATTGGATAAAAATGCCATAACTTTCTTGTCCACTATGTAGCTACTGGGCAAGCTACCCCCACTTCTTTCTTGTTCCCTGTCACACACAGCATTGTTCTCTTTCCTTTGACTTTCAGTCTTTGAACTCCCTTTAGATTTTAATGTGTTTCTTGTATAAAGCATATTGGTGGATCCTGTCTCCTGATCCACTCTGCCTGTGTTTCTTTCCATTGGTGGATTGAGGCCATCTATGTTAATGGTTAAGGCCAACATGCACTGCCTCATCTCCACCACGCCACTTTCCCGTAGTTGGCTGCCCACTTTTCCTCTCTACTCAATTGTCTGCCCTGCTTGGCGATATCCCTCTGCCCCTGTATCTGGAGCTGTGGTCTCTTTTATCTCTCTCTAAAATGTCCTTCAGTATTCTTTGTAGGGTTGGCTTGGTGGTCATAAATTGCTTCAGTTGTTCTTTGTCGTGGAAGTATCTTGTTTCTCTGTTAATTTTGAAAGACAGTTTTGCAGGGTACCACAATCTGGGTTGGAAGTTGTTTCTTTCAGGGCTTGAAATAGTGCACTCCAAGCTCTTGTTGACCTGATGGTTTGTGTTGAGAAGTCTGTTGAGATTCTGATGGGTTTTCCTTTGTAGGTAATCTGTTTTTGTCTCTCACAGCCTTTAATATTCTGTTCTTGTGTTGAATTTCGGGGATCTGGATTATTATATGTCTGGGTGGAGATTTATTTTGGTTATGGTTAGCTGGACTTCTTTATGCTTTGCTTATCTGAAAGTCACTTCCTTTTCCCATGCTTGGGAAGTTTTCTAAAATTATTTCTGTAAATAGGCTTTTAATTTCATTTGTCCTGACCCCTGCTTTGTCACTCACACCTTTTATTCTTGATTTAGAATTTTTTTTTTTTTTTTGCAGCACCGGGGATTGAACTCACAGTTTTGTGCCTGCCAGACAGGCGCTTAAGCCACTGAGCCAAACTCCCGGTCACCTTTTATTCTTAAGTTATGTTTCTTTGGGTTGTCTTGCAGCCATTGTATTGTTATTTCCAGGTTTCTTGTTATTTGTAAGAGATCTTTCCTTTCATGATCACAAGCTGCAAACCTGTCTTCAAGGTTTGAAAGTCTATCTTTAGTTTCTTTCAAGTGGTTTTGCCAGCTTTCATTGGAGTTTTTGATTTCCTGGTTATCTCTTTGAATCTGTTTCATGTATTCTAAATCTTTTCTGTATTGTTCATTCCAGGTTTCCCTCATTTTCCTATGCTCCATTTTTTCATCTATGTCTCCTTTAGAGTTGCCTAGCAGTTCTTTTACTATGTTTTCATTTCTTCTTTTAGTTGAGCTAGCATTTCTGTTCTAATTTCTTTTATAGCTTCTTGAAGTTGTTTTTTTACTTCAGTTGCCATCACCTCATAAACTTCAGTTGTGGGACTCCCGATCTCTTCTGAGTTTGCATCTCCTGGACTTTCTCTGTTTGAATTGGAGACCAGAGACTGCCTTTTGTGTCTTTGTCTTGACATATTCCTGAGTTCTTCTGGGCAAATGGGTACTGGCGATCCAGGCACTCCTTGCATTGGCTGCAATTTCTCTGAAGTGAGACTGGCTCTTCTAGCGAGTGTTGATTATGGGTATCTGATGGTTGCCACTGGGAGCGCTGTTACAGCACTCTGCCCTGCCTTTCCCCAGCCCACCTTGTCTCCCTGATGGCTGGTACAGTGTGTGCAAGGCTGGAGCCACTATTCATGGGCCGCTCACCTGTGGACTCTCCCCCACCACCCCTGGAGTGTGCACAGCACTGCCGTCTCCAAACTGAGCCAGTCACCAGCAGGGACCCTCCAAGGTGGCCCCCAGAATGTGTGTAGCCTGAGCAATCTCTACAGGTCTGCGGCCAGCTAGGAGTTCCCAGCCCAACTCCAAGATGTCTCCCAGCCAATCTTTTTCTCTCGTGGGAGTGTGAAGACCTCTGCACACTCACCATCAACCAGTTCATTTTCCAGGTCTGCTTCCCCTGTCCACTGCCACTCTCCTCCAATGCTGCCTCTCTTGGCAGAGGCCTCCAGAGTCGCTGCCACTGCAGCTCCTTGATTGTGCGTCCCCAGGTTCCAGCAGCTCTTCCCACGCAGTGGGTCCGTCTCTGGGCAGAGGCACCGCCAGCTACCACCTTCTTTGTTTAAGTGTTCCTTTTTACTCTTTCTGTGGGCTTCAATTCTTACTTCAGATTTTCCTGGGTCCAGAGGACCCACTTCCTTCCTTCTTGTCTTTCCCATGTTGCTATATTCTGGCATCTGGAAGGTATCTCTCAAGGAGGCTGTTAACCCTGCTGCTTACTGTTCTGCCATCTTTTTCCGAATCTGTCTATGCAGTCTTCTTGATAGATGAGCAGTACTCTATCGTATAAAATTGCCACATTTGTTTTACCCATTCCATGATGGATGGGCACTTGGGTTTTTTCCAAGATTTGGCTATTGCAAATTGGGTTGCTATAAACATAGGTTCACAAATATCACTGTGGCATGATGTTTTCAATTCTTCTGGGAAAATTCCCAGAAGTTGGATAGCTGGGTCAAATAGGATCTCTAACCCTAGCTTCTTGAGGAAACTCCACACTGATTTCCCCAGTGGTTGCACCAGTCTACACTCCCACCAACAGTGGAAAAGAGTTCCTTTTTCCCCATATCCCCTCCAGCATTTGTTACTGGTTGATTTTTTGATCTTGGCCATTCCTTCTGGGGTGAGATGGAATCTCAGTGTTGTTTTTATTTGCATTTCCCGAATGACAATTGATGTTGAACATTTTTTCATATATTTATTTGTCATTTGTATTTCTTTCTCTGAGAAGTGTGTATGCATCTCAGATGCTCATTTTTGGATTGGGTCCTTGAATTTTAGGGGCCTGATTTTTTAAATACTTTATATGTTTTATATAGAAGTCCTTTGCCTGATGGACAATTGGCTAAGATATTTTCCCAGTTTGTGGGTTTTCTTTTCACTCTGTTGAAGATTTCTGTTGACATGCAAAAACTTTTTAGTAAGGCGAGATCCCAGTTGTTGATTCTGAGAAGTGTTTCCCATGCAGTTTGATTTTTGTTCATGAACTTTCTGCCTACTCCTATGTCATCAAGATTTTTACCTACTTTGTCTTCCAGCAAATTTTTTCTTGCTGTTTTAATATTCAGATATTTGATCCATTTTGGCTTTACTTTAGTGCATGGCGATAGACATGCATCTAGTTTTAGTTTATGGCATATAAAAAGCCAGTTTTTCCAGCACCATTTGTTAAAGAGGCTATCTTTCTTCCAATGTACATGTTTGGCCCCTTTTTCAAAGATGAGTTGGCTGAGTGTGTTTGTAGTTGTGGCTATATATTCTAATCTATTCCATTGATCTTCAGGTCTGTTTTGATTCCAGTGCCATGCTGATTTTATCACAGCAGCTTTGTAGTATAGTTTCAAGTCAGGGATTTTGATGCCTCCTACCTTACATTTGTTGCCCAGATTTGCCTTTGTTATTCTAGGTCTCTTCTGGTTCCAGATGAATTTCAGGAATGATTTCTCTAGCTCTGTGAAGTATGCCAGTGGTATTTTGATTAGGATTGCATTAAATCTGTATAACAATTTTGGAAGAATGGTCATTTTCATGATGTTTGTTCTTCCTAGCTATGAAAAGGGACTATCTTTCCATTTTTTGAAATCCTCTTCAATTTCCTTTTTCAGAGTAATGTAATTTGCACTGTATGGATCTTTTACTTTCTTTGTTAGATTGATTCCTAAGTTCTAATAACTTTTTTTCTGGGTTCTCTATCCAATGTTGAATCTGAGGTCCTTGACAATTTGTGTGTGTGTGTGTAGTACCAGGGATTGAACTCACAAGCTCATGCCTGCCAGGCAGGTGCTTAAGTCATTGAGCCAAACTCCTGGCCCTAGTTTTTTGAGACAGGGTTGCACTCAGGCCACCCTTGTGCTCATGTTGTAGCACAAACTGGCCTTAAACTCACAATACTCCTCCTACCTCAGCCTCCCGAGTGCTGGGATTAAAGTTGTACACTACCATGCCCAGCTAGGTCCTTGACTATTAATAATTCACCATTTTATTTCTTCTTTCTACTTTTTTTTTGTACTGGATATTGAACTCCCAACCTCATGCTTGACATTAAGTTAAATCCTCGGTCCTCTATTATTTTTTATTTCTTTAGACATTTTGATGTTAGGTGCATAAATATTTGTAATTATTATATTTTCTTGAACAGTTAGATGATTTATTGTAAAATAATTTTTTTCTGTAAAAAGATACTTTTTGATTCAGTGTTTTTTGCCTAATATCAGTGTAACCATGTCTGCTCACCTATGGTTACTGTTTGCATGAAATTTTCCCCATCTATTTAATTTTTTTGAGGCAAAGTCTCACAATGTAGCTCAGGCTAGCCTTGAACTCACAGCAATCCTGCTGTCACAGTCTCCTGAGGGCTGGAATTTTAGGTGTACACTATACCTGGCTCATCTATTTTTAACACAAAAAGTTTCCTTAAAGCTAAAGTGAATACCTTATTCAAATCGTACTTTGGTCCTTATTTTTTTATCCATTCTGTTAATCTATCATTAATTAGAGAATTTGATCCATGTTTTACTTAAAGAAATTACAAATGGGTCAAAATTACCATAATATTAATATCTATTTCATAGTTCTCATGCAACTTTGTGCATAGTATTGATAACTTGTCATCTCTAGACTTGATGGAATTTAAATTGAATAATAAGGAAATTATTTAGACTTTTTAGATACTGTCACTTTATAGGGAGAAACAAAATTTTATTAATATCAAAACATATCATTGTAATTGCTTAGTAGTATCATGGAAATAAAATTTGTTAGATTCTTTTACTGTTAAGTTTTTATACTCTTTCTAATTATAGAACAGTATTATGGAGATATTTCAAGGAATTTCCATAATTCTAGCATATAGCTGTAGAATGTGTCTGTGATCTTTCTACATTATGCTCGTAGACAGGAAATTTGGAAACCTATAACTACATGTTGTCAAGTATGACACCCTGTCATTTTACTACAAATCCAGTGCTTCTCACATTAGCTCAAATTAGCACATTTATATGCTCCCTAGAACAGTATGTAGCAACGACAGAGAAATGATGTAAATTCTGCAATGTAATTTACCATTCTTTAGATGAAACATATATTCAGAAAATTTCAAAAAGTCACTAACACTTTTAATTTTAAGGCCATAGCAAGGTAATATTTGTTGATAATGAATTCAAAGTGATAGCGTACAGTGGTTATTTCTTGTTTTAAGTTATTTATAATCATTTGTTCAGGTGGTCATAATTGTTCAAATGATAGAACTTTACATTCCCATTTTTTAATTTTTATTCTCTTAAAAAACTTTAAGAAGCAAAACTTTTAAATGTTCATGACTATTATTATTATACATACTTATAACTAAAAGTTTTCTTGTCAAGATGTTTAAAAAATAAAATGACAGGTAAAATGCATCTTCTGTAAAATGCTTTTTAAATTTTACATACCTGAAAATATGAAATTGCATCAAATCATGTTCATTGTTAGGTCTTAAGACAAGCTAATTCTCTAAAGAGAATAATTAGGGAAATAACATTTGGAAAGCAAATATAAGAATTTAGAGACATGAATAAAGGAAAAATCTAATTGAATATCTTAGAAAATATTTTTCTGAAATATATGACACCAAATTATAATTAAGGTCTC
>RJWM01018417.1:0-41058 GCA_004363535.1 Dasyprocta punctata | reverse complement strand
TCCTCATTTACAAAAGCTTCGTTTCTATTTCTCCCTCTTTTGTATACTTGATACTATGAAATACGAAGAACACGCTCAATTGAGAAAGGGAACTAGGGAGGGGCAGAGGGAAAGGAAGCAAAGGAAAAGAAAAAAAAAGAAACAGAAGAAAAGAGAAAGGGTACTTTAATTCATCAGGGTTCCCCAGAGAAACAGGAACAATAGGATATACACAGACACGTAAGCAATTAGTTATGAAAGTTGGCTCCCATAATCATGAGGCTGAGAAGTTCCACAATTTTCCATTCTCAAGCTGGAGGCCTGGGGGAGTTGATGATGTAACTCAGTCTTGACCCAGAGAAGCCGATGCTATAAATCTTACAGCCCGAAGGTCCGGGAACCAGAAGCTCTGTTGTCATAGGATGGGAGAAAATGGATGTCCCAGTTCGAAAAGAGAGAGAATTCTCCCACCCTCCACCTCTTTGCTCCCTCCAGATTCTTAATGGATTGATGATGCCGTCTGCACTGGTGAGGGTGAATGTTTTTTATTCAATTAGTGGATTCATATGCTAATCTCCTCCAGAACCACCCTCACAGACACACACGGAGCAAAATAAAAACGAAGGAACTCTTGTTTAAAACTTTTTAAGAATTTCAAGATACTCACCGCAAAGTACTAAAGAAAACACAGTGCCCCACGGAGCACAAACCCTATGAGGTTACACAGGTAGCACATGTATGAAGCCAGCCCTGGGCCGGAGAATGGGCCTTGGCTTCTTGGTCTCTTGTTTATGCAACTCCCTTACACCTCAGGACCTGCTTGGGCCCGGTTGTATGTATTCCGCATTTCATTTGGTAATAGAGTGAGGCCTGCATACCCAGCTTGGTGGTTTAACGTGTCACAGATACCCAGTTCCTGATAGCCACAGTGCTCTGGAGGCCCATGATCAAGTGTTTATCCTCAGTTGGGCCCAGTTACAAGCCAAGATTGTTTCCCCAAGGATGGCAGTTATTCATATAGAGTGACTTAACTTCTACCAATGGGGCCCACGAAGATTTCACGGGGTAGTCAATATGCCACAGATGCTTCCAGCCCCACTGGCGATGGTGGCTCGTAGGGCCCAAGTTGCAAAGTAACGTACACGGCAGCCCATATCTGTTGAGGTGTTTTCTCTTGTTCTGGATCTCACTCAAAATTTTCCAAGTATGAGTTGAGAGATTATACAAGTTTTATTCTCTAAATATGGGTCATGAGTGCGCCCACACAGCAGAACAGACCAGAAATTGTGAACAGACCCCTATGAGCCCTTTATCACCAAAGAAAAAAAAATCACTCAAGTTGCAGGGTCTGTGGATGTTTGCTGCAAAGCCCTGGATGCTTTGAACGGAAAGGGTAAGACGTTAACGGGCCATGCAGTGCAGTGATTAAGACCTAGTACTCAGGAGTAAGATTGGAAGAATACTGGTACCCAGATCTTATAACCTAACCTCTCTGAAACTCAGAGGATACTTATCTGTCAATTATGGCTACTAATATTTGTGAGTTACATAAACTAATAGTCACAGCAACTTCATAAGGTGGGTACAAATATCAACACAGGAACTACAGGGCCAAGGCATAGAGGCAATCAATAAATGATTAGGTTTCCTTTCAGATGAACAGAAATAGAACTCTCTGGGCATGGGTAGGAAGAGGTCAAGAGCAGAGCCCCAGAGAAGACTGTAGATTACACGTGGAGGTTGGACTCTGTTTGCCTTTGATTTGTGTACAGAGGGAGAGGAGTGAATCCAGGATGTGCTCAAGTTATTGCTCTGCCTTTCCAAGCCATGGGACCTTGGGTCAGTCGTGCTCTGACTCTGGGACTCTTCTCACTCAAAAGGAATCCAGCGCTGCTGAGCACCATGACCTCTGGGCCTCTCCCATCTCTGGCAGCCAGAGACTGGCTGGTGACCTCTAACTGTATGAGATGTGTGTCCCTGTCTCCCTGCGACCATGGGAGACCACCGTGATTCCAGCAGAGACAGCATTGACTAAATCCCCAAAAAGGTTCTGTGCCCCCAAGAGCAGATTCGGCAAAGATGGAGAAGAGGTTTTCAGCATTCATTGAAGCAGTAGAAAGGCTCCCGCATAGACAACTGAACTATTTTAAGCCTGGCTATTTTCTTTTTCTTTTGAAGAGTGGGTAGATTTTAAGACAAACAGACTAATGAGGTATATGTTAGCATGGCCACAAAAGCAAAACAGTCAGATTTCCCAACACAACACCAAGTTTAGGCTTGGCATGGGGAGGATTAGAAGGGAAGCCCAGTGCTCACCCCACTTCTTGTGCCCTGGAGTCTTGGTTTTTAAAGCCACCAGCCTCTCACAGAGCCTAGTGGGGGAGCTTCTGAGAGGGTCTCCACCCTGGAGCCAGGGGGTAGGGACAGTGAGATTCCCTCTCCGGGCCCTAAGTTAAGAGCAAAGGCACCACAGACACTTAAGCAATTAGGGAATAATTTAAAACAAATGTGCACTGGAGTCCGCACAGGCAAAGACGACTTGCCTCTATGTGTGTGTAGCTCAGTGGAAGTGCGGTATTTGTGTGCCCTGTCTTCAATGGGGGGAGACACCCAGCCCCACACACATACACACGCACACTGAAGGACCCCCTTGTTGTTTTATTTGTTGTTCCAAAGAAGTCTCTATCCCCCCCTGGAGCTACCGTCAAACAAAATTTCCAGTGAATCAGCTAAATAAGTTTTGGCTACATATAGCAGAAGATCCAAAATAATAGTAGCATAAATGAAAGAGAAAGGTTGTGTTTGTTTGGCTGGTTGGATTTGGGGGAACCAGGGGTTGGTGATGCTGAAGATCAAGCCAAGACTTGCACATGCTAGGCAAGTGCTCTACCACTGAGCTACATCCACCCCCAAGCCAAGAAGTTTATTTCTTGTTCAGGTACAAGTAGTCTCTAGGTAGGGAGTCCAAGGCTGTGGTTTTGAGGGTGTGAGGATACACTCAGAAGTATCGAAGATGAAGCTGGACCATCCAGGGACATGACTCTGACCTTGAACTTCCATCAGGTAAGCACAGAGCAGGGCATCTCTCCCAACCTGTCTATATGGTTTTTCATTCATTTATCCTATATAATATTCACTGAGTGCTCATTATCTGCTAGGCACCATGCTGGGTACTAGGGTTTAGTGTGACAAGCAATTATGGTCACCCTCCTGTAAAGCTCACAGTCTAGTGAGGGAGACAAGAAAGAAATAAATGAATCAAATTAAAATCGATGATGGGGTGGTATGTAGGAAACAGCCAGGATACTGCATAGAGACTAGCAGAAGACCTACTTTATACAGGATGTGGCACTCAGAACATAGCTAGAAGTCCACGAAATTGACCAGGGAGGGACCTATATAGAGAAAGTCTCAGGCCAGCCGGCATCCTCCAAAAGCAAACAGAAATGACAGCTGTAACTGACCTTGTTTCAGGTTAAGCAACAAGTGAGGAGATTTGAACTCAGGTCCTTGAAGACCCAGGTCAGGCCCGTTGTCTACACAGTCACACAACTGATGACAAGAAAGCTGACCAATTTGGGACATCTGTTCGGGTTAGGGAGTACAGGATACTGTCCCCCAAAGCTCAAGTCTCATGCACAGTGAAGAACCCACAGACCTATGAGGGCCACCAAGGCCACAAAAGGATCACATTACACTCCCCAGACCTAACTGCTCTGCAGACTAAACAGCACAATTTACAGTCAGCTCTGGGACAATGACGTCTCCCCTTCCGGTTCCGCTCTGTTCTGAAGGATTCCAGCATGCTCCTTGGAGATATGAGACAGAGGCCTGCAGGACTGAGGATCTCTGGGCTCAAAGGCGACCACTGTGAAAGCCCCCTGGGTGGGGCCTGTCAGGAGGAAGAGGGACTAAGTGCCATGGCAGGCCTGAGCCCCACCAAGGGGCCACCACAGATAAATCTCAGCAGAACGCATCTGGAGAGGACAGGATGACACCGAGGCCAACCAGAAAGCTGACAAATTGACTGCCTTATGCTCATTCATGGCTTTAAATAATCAAATAACTCAAACCCAGGTAGACAATCTTAATCCCCAGAAATAGCTTGCTTTATAAATCACCCACAGAGAACTATTTCTCTCTGGCCCCTTCCATCAAGTCTCCCCCCACTTTTTTTTTTTTTTAAGCAGGAAAAGGTCATTTCTAACGGATTAAAA
Source organism: Dasyprocta punctata (assembly GCA_004363535.1). Classification (NCBI taxonomy): domain Eukaryota; kingdom Metazoa; phylum Chordata; class Mammalia; order Rodentia; family Dasyproctidae; genus Dasyprocta; species Dasyprocta punctata. Next base: position 36,862 of record RJWM01018417.1, on the reverse strand, counting down.
ATAAGCCTTTTGCTAACAAGTCAGATAATCGTTCTGTGATCACCACTTTGACACTAGAATCCGAACTTGTGAAGAGGGTAGTCCTTTTTATACAGCAGAGCATCTTTATCTATATCTAACCTGTGCACTTTCACCGTGACCAGAAGGCTAGGTTTTAGGACAGCTGTGACCTTGTGTGTAGAGATGGCAATGTGGGGTTTTACCATTCTTATATGAATGTCCTCCCTGCCCCAACATGTCTGTAAGGGAAGGTACAAAGTTACAACCATTGGGCTCCCCAGTTCTCTTTATTCCCCTCTTTTTTGCCCAACTTAATTTTGAAGCTGAGGAAAAATGGATACATGCTGGGGGGAGGGGGGTAGGCAAAGCAAACAAGACAGGTTGCAGCTGAACTCATACGATATTGATCTCTTTGTGGAATTTTCACTAATTATCCCTTGACCTGTGTTTCTGTTAAAGTTGGGCAAGCATTAGAATGCAGGCTTCAGCCTTACGATGAGGCCAGGCCAGAGCCACCCAGAGGCCCAGCTCTGTCCAGGCGTTCTTGGGGCACCTTCCACTCTTACTCTGTAGTAGCGACTCCAGGTAATCCTGCTGGTTTTGTTTCACCCAACCTCTTTCCTTCCCATAGGTCAGCAGAGCCACCCAAATCAGACAGCAACGTGACAGGGCAGTAAACTCAGGAGGACAACCTACTTGGGTTGGAATCCATTTGCTGCACCTTCTGCTAGTAGCTGTGTGAACCCAGCGTAGCCTCTATTTCCTCCTCTGCAAGATGCAAATGATAGGGATGCTGGCAATATAAGGTGTGCCAGGCTCAGGGCACGCACGTGAAGCTCCAGGTACTCTCTCAGTGATAATTATAATCATCATCATCATTATGTCCAGACGGACAATCTGGGAACAGACAGGACTGAAGTACGCTCTCTAAGGTCAGTGATTCCTTCTTCAGTCAAATACACATGGAAATCGCCAATACCTTCTTTTCTGCCTTTTCTGATAAATCTAAACAAACCCTCAGTGAGGGAGACCTTTCCAAGACAGAGCCCCAGACTCCGGCCCTGACCGTGGATGGAAAGACAGGATCTCTGGTCAGAGTCTACTCAGTTTCAAACCAAAGACCCAGGCCCAGGCAGGACCGAGCAGGCGGGTCAGAGGCAGAAAGCCACGCATGGCAGCCGGGTTATGGAGACAACATCCACAGCCCCAAGGAGTCGCTTGGGGTCCTTTCTATCATGTCTCCGCGCAGCCCTCACATTTTGGGGTGTGATTTCAATAAACTGCACTGTGCCTCACTACTCTGACCCTGGCACAGAGACAGGGGCCAGCTTATGACCTTCTCTCCACCCCAAAGGCCCCAACCCCTAACTGTAGTGTAAGGAGCACAGAAGTCCTGCTCACTAGTCCACTGAGTGGTAGGACTTCCAAATCAGAGGTCCCTGCAGAATCGGGCTGAAACCTCCCTCCGCAAGACGTCAGCCTGAAACGGCTCCTGGCTTGCTCTTCCCGTGCCTGACCAAGCCCCTCTTCCCTCGTGGGTACCCCAGGAATTGGTTCACTGTAAATCATCGTACATACCTTGTTGCATCAGGCCTGCTACTGGGGAAGCCTCACCTGAGCCATGGTGCAAGGCAAGGCCCTAGAGCCAGCTCAGGAAGCTCCTAAACTTGACTCTTGGCCAGATTGAAAATCTATACTCCCCATGCTACTTTGTCTTTTAGAATTCGCCCCGTCTCACTATTCAGTTTGCATAGTACTGGGGAAGTGGTTAAACTCAGAGACTTTGCACTAAATGACACCCTCAGCGTTTGTTTTTTTGTATTGTTGTTTTGTTTTGTTTTTGTTTGTTTGTTTCTTCATTTGTTTTGAGGCAGAGTTTTATTACATTGCTAAGATGCCCAAGCTGGGTTCATATCAAATTTGTGATCCTTCTGCCTCAGCCTCCATGAGTGCTAGGATTACAGGCATGCTCATACCACCATGACTAGTTTGCTCCTTTTTGATATAAACCAAGACACACTAATAAATGAAGTTCTGCCAAGTTCCCTGCTCATTGATGAGAAATCAAGTGAAGAGAACGGTGACCTTCCTACCCTGGGCTCCCGCTGGTCCTTCATCCGTGTGCAGTAACCAAGAGCCCGAATTTGGGGAGGAAAACGGGCTGCAACTCTCAGAAAGTTAAGGAAGTAGTGAAGAATTAGGTGGGACACACACAGGGAGAGACGTGGAAAATTCGGAAGTAGCTCTGTTGGCCAGGTCTAATGCCAAAAAAAAAAAAAAAAAAAAAATCTTCCAGCAATTCCTGAGTTGCCATAAATAGCCAATCCACACTTCCGAGCAGGATTTAATAGCACCGTGACATCCCAAATTGATATAATTTCAGCCAAAATCCAAGAACCCTATTCTTTCACTGGCATCTGCAGTCTTATTACGGGAGAAGGAAGCTTTCTTTTTTAAGCTTCCTTGAAATACTGAAAACAACTCATTACTCTGTAGGAACCCTGGAGCCTGGAAGCCCGGGTTTCATGGGTCGTCGCCATTCGTGGCAATGTCACTCACGGAGGCCTTTGGAGCAGGTACCAATCGACAGAGTCAACTGTGCTCGATTTTCCCAATGCTCCCTGCCAGAATATGGCGTCCCTGGAGGGCGGCGGGAAAGTGTAACTGTAGCTCCCACGACTGGGCGCAGATATCTCCAGGTGGCTAAAACTCTGTTTCCAGGGGACCAAAGAGGGCAGAGGGAGGATGGCGCCAGAGCCAGGTATAAAGGTTTCCCCTGTGACTCTGGCCTCCCCCAGAGGGACCAGGCTATTCCCCCACTGCCCACCTGCAGACCTGTCTTGATGGTTTCCTCTGCACAAAAGGGAACAAAGGGACACAGGCAAAGCCACTTGGTGGGCAAGCTAAGAAACTCACTCGCAAAGACGTAGGTTAGGGGTCCCCTCCTCGCAAGGCTCAGCATCCATACACAGTGCTTCTGCAGATGTAGGCAGCAGCAGGACCCGGAATCCCCAGCCAGCCAACTCCTGCTGGGCGGTTCGGGGAGGGCTACTCGGCTGCAGAGTAAACGGCTTTATTCCATCGTGTGCTGCTTGTGTCCTTTTATCTTGCCCCCTAACTTTTTATGGGATTCTGTATGTAAGGCCAAAGCGAGCACACCATGTAACCATGGGGAAATCATTATTGTTTGTGTTTGAATGGTCTTTAAATTATTCCTCTGGAAATAGGGCTGGTTTAGATGTGTTTATCCCTCTGCTTTGGTTAGCCCTTGTTTGCGTTCACAGGGCATTAGGAACAGATGGGCACAGGCCTATTCCTGCATTTAGCTCTTTGAGACACTCTAGTTGCTTCCACATTTCTAGCCCAGGGAAGATCAGCAAGAGCTGAGAAGGAGATGGCAGGAGTACTGCAGGGCGAGGACAGGGCAGAGTGGCACTAGAGATAAAGAACTCCAAAAAAGGGAGAGAGACAAAGCACTCACTGTGGAGAAACCTAAGGCTTTATCTTCACTTACCTAGTTGAATGCATGTGTGTATATACATATTATAATTAATATTACTCCATATTAATATGCACCCCTTTTTTCTTTCTGATGTCCTGTTAACACTGCAGGAGTCCTAAATCAAAGGGAAGGCCATGAAGGGAAGATGACTATGAAATTATGTCCAGAAACATAAAATAAAAGCAGTATGGAAGGTCTAGTTTGGGACTTTGTCCACTTTCCTAGGTGATCGTGAGCACAGCAGAAGTCTATTTTGACTTTCCAGGATTCTACAATAAAGAAAATTGAGTGGTGATAAGGAAATCCCAGGACAGCCAGGGAGAGGGGCTCTCCTGGAATGAGGCCGCGAGCAGCAAGAGCGAGATAAGGCTGTGGGGTAGCATTAGAGTTAATAGAGCAGGGGTTCAAATCCAAGCTCTGCTACTTCCAAGTTATCCAACTTTGGGCCAGTGAATATCTTGGTGCCTTTATTTCTTCATCTGTAAATTGAATTTAACAATAATAGCTACCTCCTAGGGCCTAAGGGAAGAATCAGGAGTTAATTAACATGTGTAAGCATTTAGAACTGTCCAACCTACATCATCGGTGAACCGCAGGCCCTTTCTGCGATGACAGAATGTCAACTGCAAGTGCAGTAGAGAATGCCAGGTGCCTCCCAACACCCTGTCACCCAAGTGACACCAGAAGCTTGCTCACAGAGCCAGGATTCAGAGCTCAGCCAGCAGATTCCAGACTTGAACTGCCTGGCTGTGAGGAGGGCTGCAGAGGTCAGCAGGTTAGCTGGGGGTCAAAATACAAAAGATAAGTCTTACGTGAATCCTGCAGGCACCAAGGGAGTCTTGGGAACCTTTGATCTAGACTGTGGTCCAGGGAGTTGAGGAAGGCCATTCCAGGGCAGAGTGGAGGAGGAATTCCAGGGTACACAGAGGCCATGGTGAGAAAGCTGATGGCAAGCTGTTGTAATCATAACTGAGGAGGGAGACTGTGACAGTGACAGGGTGGATGCAGATGAGGGAGGAATTCAAGCATCAGAGGATTATGAATTCACCATCGGAGGAAAATTAGCAGGGGTCATGTCAACACCCAAGACAGGGAGCAAAACAAGAGAAGTAGTTCTGATGAGGAGGGAATGCTAAGCTCAATGTGGGGTAAGGAATGAGACACATTCAGTGGTGGTTAAAATAGGAGTCTATTGCTCCAGAGAGCAGTCCAGGCGGGGCATCTTGCTTCAGGTGCAGGCTGGGGAGGGGTGTAACTGCTTGGGAAGCTCTCACAGTGCTGGAGAAGCCAGCCTGCAAAGGCTTCAGCTCTTTTCTCAATGCACACAGAGCATCCAATGCCATTAGCTCCAAGATTTTCATACTGTCCTGGCACCCTCTGTGGCTTCCTCTGAACCCAGCCTGGAGCCTGCCATCCAGTGCCCTGGCTCCCTCACAGAGTACTTCTCAGGCCTGCACTGCGATCTTGTTACCAACCACCAACCACACTGCCCAGCCCTCCCTCTGATCTCCATCCGTGGTGGGCAGCCTCCCTCAGCTGGCCTCTCATTTCCAGATGAGCTGGACCAGCCTTGGGGAGATTCTTTACTTTGATCTTGCAAACCACAGGAACAGCTCTCCTGGGCCACATGCAGACTCAGCCAGGTGCAGCCAGTGGTGTACCAGGTGCCAGGCAGGAGGGCCACCTCTGTAGTGCTCCTGGTCCTCTGTGTTCCTGTCAGTTGAATTCCCACAGGACACATTAAAGCAAAGAAGTTTGTTCTAAAGACGGATGCTCATGGTTTTATATCCAACCCAGTTCCCCTCATCTCCACTTCATCTTTCCTTATCTATCTTTTAATTCAAGGATGGCAGGGGCTTAGGTGTGAAGGGAGTAGGGGTGTTGGGAGGATTGTTAACACTGAAGATTTATTTCGAGTTGAGTTTTTGTTGGGAGGACCCAGGAAAGGTAAAACCTACATCGAGCTCCAAAAGATAAGATTGATTTTGTCTGGGTGCTGGGTCGTCTGGACTGATAGGGAGTACTTTTCTACCCCATGGAGCAACTTCACAATCCATAGATCCATGTCATAGAAGGATTTACCAAGAGAGAAGGTTTCAAAATACAGCAAGAAATATTTGCATCAGACATGAGAAAGAACTTCTCAGCAATGAGAAACATTAGGGGAAATATTTGCATCAGACATGAGAAAGAACTTCTCAGCAATGAGAAACATTAGGGGAAAGTTATAGAAGTAGTATTTATTGGAGACAGTTTTGATGAAAGGCAAAAGAATGGATAAGGCAAGCCTTTTTTTTTTTCAGACCTATTAATGTATACCCTGCAAGAAAGTTATATGCCCTAAATTCCAGGGAAACTTAATGGTTATGGCCACATGGTGCAATAGTTGGTGCTATCTGGGCTTTGGAGCCAGATGAATGTAATATTACATTCTAGCTTTAACACTCACTAACTGGGTGGTTCTGCCCATGTGGAAGTAACCGTACCAAGCTTTGGTTTTCTCACCTATAAACTAAAAGTTCCTAGAAATCTGTCTTAGTTACTTTTTTCTCATTGCTGAGGCCCAAAGTTAAAGCGGGAAAGTTTATTTAGCTCACAGTTTGTAGAGGTTTTAGTCTATAATCAGCTGGCTCCAAGGCAGGCAGACATTGAAGAAGAGAAACAGTTCATGACAGGCAAAATGTAGCAAAGCAAGCAAGGGGTGACCACAGCTCTTTCTATCCCTTATATCTTGTGCAGGCTGTTTAGGATAGGCAACACCCACACCCTTAATCCCAGTGCCATTAAGACTAGCATTGTACCATGAGTCAATCCCAGCATCACATACTCTAGTTCCAGCCACCTCTGAGAAAGCCCCACCTATGGCTATGTGAGGCTTTGGGGGGACATCTAGGTACAAGCCATAATAGAGTCATTGTGAACTTGAAGAATTATTTTGTCTACTCAAGAAAACAAATGGAAATAAATCCACACATAGTAGGTACTTGGTTTTTTAAAACTTGAATTGGGTCTTCCATTTACTCCTGCTTTTCTGAGCACATCAGAAAGATCCCAGAGCACTTAGCTCTGGCTTCTATTACAGTTGAAAGGGCCTTCAAATCTGACTGGGAGTGAAGTGCAGATTCTCAGGATGGAAAAACAAACTCCATTGTCTGCTTGTTTATAATTAGTGACATATAACCCATTGCATTTAGGACCGGCTATGACTGTGGAGGGAAACAAAGCAGCAGCTCTTTTCCAAAGGCCCTGTGAAGTGTCTAGTTTGTGCTCCGCCTTAAGCTGTGGTGTCTTTATGACAGCAACATCCATGACTCACTGTAATGAAAGCATGGTCCAGATCCCAGGGCAAATACCCAATACCCAAAGACCCTGGGGAATGTAAATGAGGGGAAATTTCTCTTTAAAGTACAGTTGAAGTCAGTCCTTCAGTTTTCCATTGTGTCTCCAATGCTTCCCATACTTCTTCTTATGGACAGCCTCAATTCTCTCTCTTGGCCCAGAAGCAGATTTTGAAAACATTCTATACTGGGAGCCTCTCAAAAGCCAAACCAATGGAGTTGCTATTGTGTTTGTGAACTAGGAAGCTCAAGGACAGCAAGATAGTGTCTCCTGAGGTGTTACATTTGGCAAGTGACGAGGATCTACTTCCCGCAGGCCTTTCCAGAGCCAGGTGCATCCACTTACCCTATCTCATCTGGGCTGTTGATGGGATTCTATAAGATGACACCTTTCATATCGTAGGCAGAGAGGGGACAAGCAGTCTGCAAAGAACCATGACCTTTAAGTCACTCACCACATGCAACATCCTGCCTCAATAACCAACTTTGGTATATAAGTCTCAAAGGGACTGAGTTCTTGGGCACATTGAGGCACTAAAGTTTATGCACTTCTGATTTTTTTCATGTCTGATTCCAGCAGGATCTCAGAAATCTTGAAAAGAAATCTTAGGTCACTGGGCAAATACCAAATCTTCAGCTGGGATTCCATCTCCCTTATTAGATAAGAATGGAGAGGGTGGAGTATCAAGAATCCATCCCAGACCTCATGATTTGGGAAGTTCATATTTGAAATCCCATAGAAAAGTTATTGGAATTCCAATAAGTCAATTCCAATCTACCACGTCCAACACAACCTATAGTGAGAACAAAGACACTAAGGCATATTTATAGTTGTGGGGAGTCAAGGGGGTCTTAAGTCTAGCTAGGGTGACAATCAGAACCAAGGCCTCGAAACAGGGCCAAACGCAGGGTTTTTTTCATTCATGAAGAAGGGAGTGGCTCGAGGATGAGTGGCTGTGAGAATGGAGGGAAGAGTATGAATGCTGTGAGCTGGGCTAGGTAGAATCCCTGAAATCACCTATGCAATATGCAGAGAGAAGGATACACAGAAAGAGTAATCTGCGTGACACAATTTGAGGTAGTACCTAATGTTTTAGGGTCAGTGCTTCAGCTCTGATGCATAATCCTTTATGCCCTGGGAAGTCATAGCCTCTAATCTCAAGGGTACATCCCAACGAACAGCGTGGAGCATGGCTCTCCCTCCCATCGGGCTCACACATGTTTTTTGGGAGCTATGCGGGCAGGGTTGCACTGACCTGTCACCTTGCTTCAAAGACTACACAGCAGCACCTCGGCTACACTGAATTGCATTGCTTAAAGTCAATTGAAGGGATAAGGAAAAGTCCTAGCCAGCTCTGTACATATCAGTACAGGGAAATAGGGGTGGGTCTAGCCAAAATTAAGAGAATTTCTCTCCTTTCAAGGAGAGTCGTCCAGGTGGTCCTCCACAGTGGAGAAGGTCTCCAGAGAGGCAAGCAGAAGGCGTGTGAGCAGATGCTGGGCAGAAATACATTCTACTGTCACCTGGAAGGTGCTTAGTAGCCTTTTTATCAAATGCATGAAATAAACCCACTGGAGTTTGTTCCATTACATAGCTCACTTCACGGGTCACAAAGAAACTCATGCTTTTGAAATTACCAGTAGAGAGGTTTTCGGAAATGTTCCCAACATAGAGGGGAAATTATAGATACATCCGCGCTAATATATATATGCCAAGTACCCTGATCTGATCACTACACACTGGAAAAAATGAATTGAAATGTCACACTGGACCCTACAAATGTGTACAATTATTATGTGTCAATTTGAAATATACATTATTAAAAAAATGGTAGGATAATTAGCATTGCACCCTTGGAGTTTTCTTAGGTTTGGTGAACTGTTTAGTGAAGTCTATCTTGGGTATCTGATTACCAGAGCTTAAGCCGACTAATAGCACTAAAACCCTCGTGCTAGCAACTTCAGTGTAAAGGGTGCCACGGTTCCAGAACTGCATTTGAATTTGCCACAAAAGGATCAGGTCTGATGCTCTGTGTGCTGCACAAGGTCCGCAGGACCTGTATCAGTACAATGAAATAAAAAGCCACTAAATGGTTTCCTAGTGACCGGAGTTAATCAGATTTCACCAAAGACTTAACCACTCTGTGGAAAAGAGTTTACATATGGGAGTCGCTGGCTTTTTTGCATCTACATTTGATCTCTTTCCTCCTTTGAAGCAAAATATTTCCCACGGGGTAACTTTTTAAAACTCTGACCATTTAATTTTGGGGAACCAAAAAAAAAATTATATAAAGGAACAACTCAGTTTCATGTGTTTTCCTCCAGATCTCCTGACTTTCTGAGATTATGTATTCTGCTATTGGGGAGCTTTTTTCCTGCTCAGTTATACAATAAAGTCTTTGTTGTTCAACATTCTATTAGCCACAACCCTCTAGTAACCAGCACATCTGTAACTCGCCAGGACAATAATTGTTGTTCATAATCATGACCCGGGGGCTCTGCAGGGTCCCAAGTTTCTTCTGATCCATCAAAGAGAACACACTAAAATGAGTTTGCAATCCCAGAGCATGCATCAATCAACCACAGAGGGCAGGAGTCCAGATAAATACTAGGTAGGAGAAGAACTAAAATGGGAATTTTAAATTCGCCACAGGTAATTCGCTGTGTGGATAATGAATATCTCCACTCCATCAGCTGGAACCTCCCTTCCTTCAGTGTGTTTCTTCATGGTCAGAGTGGGACCAACCAAAATCCATGAGCACAAATTTTGAAAGCACACAGCCGGTAATGGCAGATGTCAAGATATCCAATTCAACCAATGCTGTTTGGGTCTAATTTTGTATTAGCCATTGGCCAGTTCCAAGCAGTTCAAAGGCTTTTAAAATGTGAAGCTTTCTGAGTTTAGGAGTGCGTGAGATGTGTTTTCTCCAGTTGGCTTTTTGTACATTATGATTCCCATCTGCCGACCACACAGCAGCGAAGTCTTAGGCTCTTTTCAGGATGGTCAAGACCAAGCTTCACACAGGATACTTCGTGTGAAGCAAAGATTAGGGAAGGAGAGGAGAAGGGAAAGACTGAAACTGAGAGGGACAGTTTCATGACCAGACTGGTAGGAGCCCCAAACTGAAGCCCACTGCTTAAATAAATGTAACACTACCAGAGACAGGTTAGAGTATATTTCTGCAACATGAATTTCAGCCTGTAGGATAACCAACTCATTCAGCTGCAAGAAAGACTATTGCCAAGGACTGGGACTGACAATGTGTAACTGGTTAATTTGCATGTAGGAGAAAATCACTTCAATTGGGGAAAACTAAAATAAGATTCCATGCATAATTACTGGGGAGGGAAGGGAAGGGAAAGGAAGGGAAGGGAAGATATTAAATTTTCAGCATAGTTGATTTTAAACAACAGAAACAGGAATGGTGATTTCCACCAGATGCAGATAAGCCAATCCCTACAAGGAAATTTTCAAAAACTTATGGTGCAATTGTCTCCCCACTTTCTACCCTCCTGCCCTTCACCCAGGTTTAGCCTTATTTCTATGTGACACTATTATTTTTCTTGATTTCTCCTTTAACATTTCAGAAGGACTATGTTGCTAAGTGAGGAAATGGTTATTTCTGACAATGACCTTTTCAGTAAGTGACCTAACAACTGTATCTTCTATATGCATCCTATTTTCTACAGTTCCAAATCATGCCTGCCTCTGACCCAGAAAATAACTGCCTACCATGGGATACGGCAGTCTTTCCATTTTCTAAATTCCATAGACTCCATACAAATACCCTACAACATCCCAGCAATCCATCTTAGTGTTTCTTAACTGGGACACTTTCGGCATTTGGGCTAGAATGCTCACCCTGAGTGTGGTCTGTTTAGATGTTTACCCAACTTGGCTCTTCCCTGAATGCCCACCAGTACTCCCAACAGTACCAGAAGACTTTAAGATGACCACACTGTGTCTCTTCATAAGAATCATAGTCTCTGAACCAGCAATGCGGAACCCACTTGAGACCACCAGAACCAGACCGCTCACTGCACTTTCCTGGCTCCATTACTACGCCATTCATTTTGCTGATCTTCACCCCAAACCACAAGCTTAGAAATTCCTCAGTGATAGAGATGAAGCAAAAAGGACTTGTTTCTGCCTAGATATTTAACTCTCAAAAATCCACGTATCATGGGAAGTCTGATAGGTGGGCAATTTCCCCCCACACATGCAAGTCAGGCAGTGGTACACTGTCCATTCATCCCACCCCCTTTCTGCTATCTGATCCTGGAATTCCTCACCTTGTGTTTGTACTGTGTCTGAACTTCTACCTAACACTTGATGTCAACCTGTCTCAGCTTCGGCAGGCTTCACACAGCACCTATGCCCCTGGAGAGAGATCTCTCTGTTTCACTTGATTTCTTTCCATTCCTCAAAGCTATTTCCTACCAGCCTCACCTCTCAGGCTGTGGTAGAGTCCTCCCAGAAAAGATGACTATTGATTCCTTTCCTCTTTATATGTTCAGGCTACTCCATCAAGACAAGGGACCTGGGTCTCTTCCCTTTGAAACTGAGATGACCTATGTTTCACCTTGACCAATAGAAAGTGACAAAAGGGACAACCCAGAACTTCTGAGACCTTGCAGCTCCTGCTTTCTCCCTCTTCAAAGCCAGCTGCCACGTGAGAAGCTGGATGAGGACCACCACGTTGTCAGGAAGCCCAAGCCAGAGCCAGTTGCGAGGACAGACAGTCTGAGAGAGCACAGAATGGACAGATACAAAGGGGCATTTCTTATCCTTTCTGGGCCTTCCAGCCCAGCCACCACCTGAATGCAGCCAAGTGTCCCCAGCTGACACCACAGGGAAAAGAACTCGGTTGAACCCAAAACTAAAGACATGATAAAATGCTGTTGTTCTAAACCACTAAGTTTTGGGGAAAATTGTTATGTAGCAATAGATTATTAAAACACAGGCCAAGGGCATGGTTAAAAATATCTCTCCTCAGATGCTTATGGGGTGATGGTTTACATCTCTTAATTTGGGCAGGATTCTCTTAAACTGGCTTCCAGCTTACATAAGGAAAGAAATCTTGCCTGCTGCCACTCTAGCTGGGCCACCAGCCCTTATCCACTGACATTTCTGAGAAAACTTTTCAATAGGATTCTACTCATTTGTTTCATTTTGTCAAAGAATGGTATTTTTTTTCTGTCACCCCAAGTTAGAAGCTCTTCTTTATGTACAAAGGATAAGAGGATTCACTGTGGCTAAGCATCCTAGAAACTGGCAGTCTGCTCTTGTGAGTGTTAGCTACATCCTGATTTTTATCTGGTAGATGCGATTTGAGGGATGCCTTGGCAACCATATCCAGGGTTCCATTCTATTCCTCCAGAAATCATTTTTTCCTGAAGGGTAGACTCATGCTTTAAATAAATCAATCATACAATGTGTATGATTTAGTTCACCTTTGAACATGAGTTGCTTATCTAGCAAATTTTTAGAATATCCTAGTGTTATCGTTCTCAGTGCCAAAAAGTTTTGTTATGTCTCTATTTCTGGGTTTTATTAAGTTGGAGGAGTTCATCATCATACTTGAAAAATATCAAAATGGTTATGAACTGCCCAGTCCTGTCTTTGCATAATCCTGCCCTTCGCCTTTGTGAAGATTTCAAGAAGTTTCCAATCCATTTTCGGGGACTAGTTTTCTTGCGAAGCTTAGAAATCCATAAGAAGTAAATTTTGGTTTGCAATCTCTGTTACACAATCTTACCCCCTACCAAATCCCTTGTGAACCAGGAAGGAAAGAACAATTCTAAATTAGGCACTATTTTGGCAAGTCCTTTAAGACAAGTTCTAATTTTTGAAAAAATAAAATTAATACCAATTAGTTTACATATTCTTTTGAAATTTAGACACATCAAAGTCTAAAAATATTAGGCTGTTTTAAAAGATTATTTTACCAACGACTGCTGCTTTGGTGGTATTACTTACTGTCCCGTTCCCAAGTTTCCTTTGAAAACACTTTGATGGTGTGTTTATAGAGGCCATCTGTGCTCAACATGGAGGCAGAGGGCAAGGATTTGAAACCATGCTGTCGAAACCAGAGCCAAAGCTTGAGGAAAGTGTTGGGTTTGTGGAACTGCGTTATGTTTCTATTTGCATTCTAAAAGGACCGTGGAGATGCGATAGCACCCCTAGACTATGGAAGTGAACAAGACAATCCAAGAATAAGGAGTGAAAGACCCCATACATCACAAACTAGCCATTGCACAAAGACACATCCAAAATGGAAATGGAATGCTGGAGCTATGGAATGAGGAGTTGGAGAGCCTTTGGGATCATACAGCTCTATCCCCAGAGGGAGACAATGCTCAGCTACATCACTGAGGGGCATTCTCCAACAGTGAGTGGTAGTGGAGAGAAGTGAAGAGTTCATCATCACTTCTGTGGGTGGGGTAGATCAGTGAGACCAAGCAGCACCCAAGGAACAAGGGGAAACACCCACTTCTTCACCCCTGACCCTTGCTAGGAGTTTCACAACACAGTCTCAGTTAAGCATTGCAACAACCATGGAGGCATAAGACATTCAGAAATTAAGGAAACGGGAGCTCAGAAAGTTAAAAAGAATTTGTTCAAGATCAGTTTTTCTCCCAGTGAGTGGAGAGAAGCTGGGATTTGAACTCCAATGACTCAGAGACCTTTTCTGGTCACATTATAGACTTCGTGAAGCCAAGATCAAAGACCGTTAACTTCGTTCTACACCAAGAGACCCCACTCCTCAAGTGGCAGATAGCTACTACATACACGCCCTGGATAATGGAGACTACTCATGTAGCTAGGAGCAGATAGTGGGTCTTGCCCAAGCATGTATTCTAACATCACCCCCCTCAAACACACCCACTCCATGCTGGACCCAAGCATACCATCTGACAAGTGTTTAAGATCTGTATAAAATTATATCTGTGGGTAATATGCCTGATAACGATAACAACAATAAGAGTTTAAATTTATTGAGCAATTTACTACATGACAGGCACTATACCACTATAAGCATTAACTTTCTGAGTCTTCATAGCAACCTAGGGGGCAGATATTATGCATTATTTTTTTTTTTTTGAGACAGGTTCTCACTACACAGTTCAGGCTGACCTTGAGTTCACTTTTTAACCTAGGCTGGTCTCGAACTCACAATGATTCTCCTGCCTCAGCCTCCTGAGTTCTGGGATTACAGGAATACGCCACCATGCCTGGCGTAACTATGTATTATTGCATTTTGCAGATGAGAAACTAAGGCACCAGGAAGTTAAATGTTAAATAACAGGTCCAAGATTACACAGCTAGCAAAAGTTGTTATCTAAAATCAAAGTAATTCAGACTCACTTTAGTGCCTGTGTTCTTAACCATACCCCTATATCTTCCAAATATATCTGATCCTACTTGGAGTGCTTGTAAGAATACTGATCCCAGTGCCCTTCTCTGGAGAGACTAGGTTAGAAGGTTTGGATTGGGGCCCAGAGCATTGTAATGTTTTTTTAAAGCAGCTCCCCATATGAGTCTTATGATGATAAACATTCCACTTGTCTCCACTGTCATTCAATGTTGAAGAATGTCCTTCAGTGGCATAGTTGACAGTGTCTAAAGTATCATTTGTTGCAAAGGAGCATGTTTATTTATAGGTATGAGAGTAACTCCCATAGAAAAATGATGTTGTTTTGTACTATCTCCCTCTAACATTCATAGCTCAAAAAAAAAAAAAAAAAAGAAAAGAAAAAGAAAAAAGAAAAACATAGTGGGAAACAGACCAGGCAAGAATAGAGTCCAAAGGCTGTTTCCCTTAGCATTCCTACTCTTCCTACTTCTTTTCCTGAGCACATTTATACAGCCTCTGAAATACTGCAGATTGATTTGTCTTCTGTTGCCAGAGAGGCTTAAGAGAAAGGGCGGGATCTCAGAGGATGAGGCAGAGGAAGCCTGGTCCCCTCTGCAGTTGTGGTATCTGGAAAAGGGAAGATGCACTCTCACTGCCAACTGAGGGATTAGCGAGATTGAGGTGGGTCCAGAACAGCCTTGCCTGGTCTGTCAGTTTGGGTCCTCTGAAGAGCAGGCGCCAAGATAAGACTAGACAGGCAAGAGATTTATTGGAGAATAAGGGTCAAGGGAAAGAAGATGGGGGATGAGCAGGAAAAATGTCAGACTACAATGTAGGTCTGTGAAAGAGGGTTGGAAGGACTAGGTTAGAAGCTGTAGATGGCTGCAAGCCTGGAAAGCGTTAGCCAGGCTGATTCAGAGTCCCCAGGCAAAAATGCCAGTTAGAAGAGCTTCATATTATATAGGGTGGCACCACTCTAGTGCCAGCACCATCCCTGGTTACTGGGTAAGTGCAGTCCTGAGAAAGAGTGCTGCACTGGCATGAGTGCTGTGGTGGGTGTGCACCTGGGCCAGCTGGAGGCACCCAGCCAGCTGTGCCTGATGCAGCAGGTTCTCTGGAAAGAGACCGAGGTTCCCACCTGCATAGCTGTTCTCTCTACATGGCTAAGAAGTAAGTGCTCAATCCTGAAACTACACGGTACAGAGGAAAAGCAACATGGTGAGGAGACTAGTCAGTAGACTATGGCAAAAATTTAGCCAAGAACGGACAAGAACTAAATGCAAGGAAGTGGTGGGAAGAAAAGCATGAGCCAGACTCAAGAGAGCTAAGAAATTCAGGATGACACTATTAGGAACATGAAATGGTAAGTTACAGACTGTGGAAAATATTGTATGACATATAGTGATAAAGGATTTGTATCCAAAAAGAATTTTTATGACTCAATACTAAGAGATAAACAATGCAATAAAAAGAACAAAAGATATAAATATATAGCTCACCAAAGAAGCTATATGGATGGCAAATTTTATGAAATGATGTTCACTGTCATCAATCACAAATTAAATGATAATGAAATGTTCGCCGTACTGTTCCCATCAGAATGGCTGCAATGAAAGATAGACAATACCAAATGTTGATGAGTATATGGAAAAACCGAAACCTTTACACACTGCTGGTGGGAATGTAAAATAGAACCACAAGCTGTGAAACAGTTTGGTAACTTCTTAAGAAGTTAAACAGCTGAGCATGGTGATGAGCACATCTGTAATCCCAGAACTCTGGGAGGCTGAGGCAGGATCACAACTTCAAACCATGCCTGGGCAACTTAGTGACTTAGTAAGAATTTGTTTCAAATTTTTAAAAATGGCTGGGGATGTAATTCAGTGCAAAAAAAAAAATTAAACATACATTTGCAATATATACCAGCAATTCTAATCCAAGATATCTACTCAAGGGAAATGAAAACCTAAATTCACACAGACTTTTATGAAAGTTTCATAGCAACATTTGTCAAAATAGCCAAAAATTGAGAACAACCCAAATGTCTATAGGTAAGGAAAATGTGGTAGACTCGCATAATGGAATATATTGATACATGCAATGACACAGATGAATCTCATAAACATCAGATAGGCAAGGAACACCAGCCAGAAAAGACCTCATATTGTATATTTTCATCCACATGAAAATTCCCACAAAGGGTAGAACTGTAGAAAGAGATGAAATGTTTCCTTGGGGCATAGTGTGAATATGAAAAATCACAAGGGAAATTTTGGTAACATGAGAATGTTTTAAAGTTGAATGATGGTTGCCCAACTATATTATGCCACATCAAAGTGAGTGAAATTTATGAAATACGTATTAAACCTCAAAAAACTGTTAAAAAATTAATGGTGGTATACAACTACAGTCCCAGTACTTGGGAGGCTAAGACAGGAGGATTGTGTTGAGTTCAAAGCCAGCCTGGTCTACCTAGTGAGTTCAAGGCTAGACTCCATCTCCCTTCCATAGCATGATCTTGCTGCAAAAAGAAAGAAAGAGAATTAAGAAGGCAAACAAGATGGGATAAAGTAACCAACCTAATCTGGAGAGTAAGCCTGAAGGAACTATCATGAATGCTGCCAAAGTTTCTGGTAAGACTCACAATATTCTTATAACGTTTGGAAGGGGAAGAAGAGCAGAGTTGGAGTTAAGCTTTGGACGTGCTGGTTTTGAGCTGGCTGTTGAACACATGGAAATTTCCCAGACAGTTGGATTGGCCAGTCTAGGAATCATGAAAGGGTTCAGAGTGGGAAAGAGATTTAAGAATTATCCACTTTTAAGAGGGAGCTAAGGCTACGAGAGGGTCTGAGACTGTCCAGGGAGGTGTGCAGAGTGAGGGGCGCTAGTCCAAGTAAAACACTTTTACAGCTCATTAGAAATAGCCTAACAAGGGCCAGCTTCCATTGAGCATGTTTCAGTATTTGTTTTATGATAGGAGGTAGCATTCTTGTATTTCATGTACTTTTTCTATAACTTGTGATCATAGAGATTATGTTTTAGAATCTCAAACATGTAATGTAGAGATGATTTAATCCAGTCTGTACCACCATGAATTTATTACATATCCTCCAAATGGAAGCTGAACTGAAGAGAGATTAACAGTATCTGAAGAACTATTACAGGAAAGACAATATCTAAACATTCTTAGGGCAGCAAGGAAGTCAAAGCTTCAAAAACTGACTTCAAGAACTTTATGAGGTGGGCAGGGGGTGATAAAGGAACCAAGACATTCATAGACCTGCTAGGTAAGGCAGAGTTTAGAAGGATCTATTGGATTGTCACTATAAATAAGCCCTTGCCTGGAAAGAAATTTAAGGAAGTTGTTCAGGCCAAAAGGGCTTCTGTTTTGTTTCAAGAAAAGTGAGTTCTTGTGCATTTCTTTTTTAAGCTTGCATGGGTCACTTTGTTGCAAGTAAATTTTACCTTGGTTTCCCAAGAGGTATGGTGTGATTATTTTCAGAATCCATTAATACGTTGTGCAATTCCTTGCAGAAGGTGATAATGCAGACAACAGAGACCACTGGGTGCTTTCGTCCACAGCCCTGCTGTGTGGAAATACGAGGAATAGGATATGAAGCTGGGGCTGAGACAGGAGTAGAGTTATGGATAGGAGAGAGGCAGCTCTGGGACCCTGGTCAGAGAGAAAGTCCTTGCTGTCCAAGAGGGACAAGTAGATCAAGAGGCCTTTGGAAACTGTTGGGGAGAACGAAAAGAAACAGAGGATACAGAAGTGAGGACACTGAGAGACACCATGTTCTGATGATATCATCCAAGAGATCCAGTGTGACTAGGTGACAGAGAGGTGTACTGGGTCACTGGCTCTGCTGTCAGACAAGGGAAGGAACCCACATCCTGTGCTGTATGCATTGTCTGTGTGGTCTCTGGTTAATGTCATCCTTCAAGTTTGCTCCCAACAGAATGTCAAGTTGTTCCTGCCCTCTTATAGAATGTCCGCACTGAGCTCCAGGCTGCATCAGCGATCAGAGCTCACTTTGCAGATGTCTCTCAAGATGCCCACAAAGCCAGCTATGTCACACTATAAAACAGCAGAAACTCATAGCATTCTTTGGAAATTTATTTTTTCTTCAGTGTTCAGGATAGCTTTTCCCTAAATCCAATCTTTTTCTTTTTTTTTTGGTCTGTTTTGTTTTTGTTTTAAGCTCAAGATTGTCTTTGTAAATTTTTTTAAAATCGCAACTTGAGAGAAAGAATTTTGTATCGTCAGCCTCTGTGATTTTTTAAATCCACATATAAATCTGGATTACTTCTGATTTTTTCAAGTTCTATTAAATTGAGTTCGGGGTATTTCTTTAATACTTTGAAATCTTAAATGAATCCCTGCCATCATGAAAGAAAAAATCTTCACGACTACAACAATTAGCCAGCTAATCTCTGTATATCCTTGCCCATTGTCAGGGTTACAAGAGGAATAAGAAGCTCAGAAGGAAATTCTTGCATTGTTGTAACCACATCTTGCTTAAGCATTGTTCTTATTCTTGTGGTTCTTAAAGGTATTACTACCAGGATATAAGGGGCAAAAAGCCAGCCTGAGATGAAGGAGCTCACACATCCCCAGGGAACAGGATGGCGGTGTGGCCCAGCAGGCGGCTCCAGTTCTCCCTAGTCCTCTTCCCACCGACTGAGTTTCACGTCTTCTGAGCCAGTGGGTTCAACCATCTGTTCTGGGCAGGAATGTGAATTCTGCTGTCTCTGTCTGGCTTGGATGCCTCTGAATTATGGAATTATGATCATTTTCTTTAAGAAAAATCTAACTGATAGCTCAAAGATATTTTTGTACATGTTGAGGAATGGGGTTTTATTTTTACATGTTGATTTCCTTCTTCCCTAGGGTTTTACCGAGCCTGTCTAGTTTGAAATCTGTCCCACTTTGTCTGATACATAATGGGCTAGGGATGTTCTAAAAGCGGAGTTATCACCTTCTGAGATACGGCAGAGTTCGATCCAGCTTCCTCTAACCCTTCAGGCTACTATTTACTCCCAGTCTTAGTCCCTGAGTCTCAGGTGACGAAGCGGACACAGAACATTCTTTAATAGTTCGGGTTTTTTATGCACTGCGTGATAAAGGTGTAGTGTGTCATAATCTTTTGGTTTTTTATAGGCCTTGGTTTTGCCTTACGAATAGAGGGCATGATTTGTTCTCATTGACCACATTTGTTGAAAGATCATATTTGTTTTTCATAAAATTCATCTTTTATAACCATGGTTTTTCAGTGACACTAAAGACTCATTTTATGTTCTCCAAAGTGTCTGTGTCGTAATTTACCCCTAAGAACCAAATTACCACCCCAGATAAACGCTGGCTATCAAAGCCTGTCTGCTTGATGGAAAATAGTTGCCCAGAAGGCTCAGTCTGTAGTGTAAAGATTATCATTATATGTAAAATCAGATTTTTCTTCCTTAAGAGTCCTACCGTCAGATATTAGATGCAGTTTATAACTTATTGAAGGCAGATTTATAAAGATTGTTAGTTTTAATGTCATTTATAATTATATAAACTAATAAATCTGTTCTTACTCAGGGGAAAAAATACATATTTTTTGTCAACAGTATTTTTAATTTAAAAAGGCATGCTGTTCACGTTTTACAATGCACCTAAATCCTTCCTCCTTTTTCCATTGACTTTAGTGCAGTACAGAAATGAAATTTTATATATTCCTTCTGAGGCATATTGTATATCTCAGTATGCGTCTCTTACCATTTTTTTTATAATGTGACTTGTCCCTCCCTGGAGCCTGAGTGGAGGTTAGTTATGACTGCTGCAACCAGCACAGTGTGGAGAAAGCATGCTCTGTAACTCCCTATTTAGGTTGTAAGACTTTCTGCTTGTCTGTCCTGAGGATGTAGACAGAGATGCAGATGTAGACCGCAGGCGCAGGCACAGGCGCAGGCACAGATACATCTGCTACCTGTGGGAGAAACCAGCCCGAAGCCACAAGGAAACTTAAAGCCACCTATGAGCAAAGTCCCCACCGAGAGGCCTTGCTGCAGAGTGGCTGAGGCCCCCAGAGATGGGTCATCGTTAGGCAGATGCATAAACAGGAGATCACATTATCCTCAGCTCCAAGTTGTCCAGCAGAAGACATTGGGAAGCAGAGACCGACCTTGAACATTCCTCTCATTCTGAATTCCTGACTGGAAAATCCATGACTGAAAAATGGCAGTTTTCATGTTAATACACTTTAGGGCAATTTGTTCTGCACCCATAGTACCTTCAGAATTTTCCTCTTCTGTTTCTCTCTTTCCTTTTGTAGTCCTTTCGAGTCGAAATAGAATGGTGCTGTGAATGTCAAAGAAAAGGTGGTAATAAGGCTGGTGGAGGTGAATGTCTTGATATTCTCATTTTAGTTTTTTCCTACTTTTTTCCATAAAGCAATAATTAAGAAAGTGGATCTTGGAGCCAGATTATCTGTATTAGAATGCTGGTGTCACCTGCTTACTAATTGGGTGACTGTGGACAAGTTATTGAATTCTTTTTTGGAGTTGATTTTCTCATTTGTAATCCAGGTATAATAATAGTATCTATTAGAGGGTTGCAGTAATAACGAAATGATTCATAAATATAAAGGGCTTAGAATAGGGTCTGGTATGTAATAAGAGCTCACTAAAATATTAGTTATTATAATTTTATCTTTAAGGAATTTTATTTTATTATTTTTTATCATTTTAAAATTTTTTCTGAATTTTTTTTTTTGCCATATAAACAGAAATTTTAAATAACAAATAACCCTAATACTTCTTTTTTCTTTGCAATCCTAGGAACTGAACCCAGGGCATTGTGCACACTAGGCAAGGCTCAACTACTGAGCTGTATCCCCAACTCATGAGCGCTATTTTTAGATTCACAATTATTGCAAAGATACAGGAGAACGTAAGTAATTGTTTAGTGTCCACTCTAACAGAAGACAAATCAGTGTGAGTCCTGTGCTACCCTAAGAGATGAGAATACCCCAATTTTAAATCTCACAACACTATCATTCTTTATATCAACAGGCTATTACACAGATACCAAATTATGAGTAAGGAGACTAAGGAACATTGTGTATGTAATATAATGTGAATAGAAACAATAGGGTATAAAATTCCAGGTGTTAGAATCAGTAGAAACAGACTAGGAAGACAATGATGCTTAATATAGTCAAGAGGTTAAAATATGAAAAAAGAAACAAAAAAAGCTGAAAATCACAACATGGAATTTGAAACTATTAAAAATTATCTGGAATGTTTAAAAGAAAGCAAATAAAAATTCTAGAATCAAAAAGTGTAATAACCAAATTTAGATCCCAATGGATTGATTTAGTAGCATATGAAGAACTAGAGAATTGGAAGATTGGTCAAAAATGTTAACAGTGAGGCAAGGAGAGACAGACAACTCATTCAGAATATACAGAATCAAAGTGAAAGGGCATGAAGTACAAGAGAAAAGGAGCAATATTTGAAGATTGATGGCTGAGAATTTTCTAGAACTAATAATATAAATCCAAAGCCTTTGCTCCAATTGATGGAGTATAATGAGTTCAAAACAAGATAAATAAGTTTACTCAGGTGCATCAGAAAGAAATTGCAGAAAACAAAAATAAAGAGAAAATTTTTAAAGTAGCCCAAGAAAAACATATTACCTTCATATAGTCAGTTGATAGACAGCTAAATTTTCAACAAAAGCAATGAAAGCCAGAAAACCAGTGGATGAACACATTTCTTGTGCTGAAAATACTAATAATAGTACAATGGGTGCTGCATGCAGGCGCTGGATTTGTAGATTTCAACAACTGCAGTTTGAAAATAGTAAAAAAAAAAAAAAAACCTCTGTGACTATATTGAATACATATGGACTATTTCTTCTCATCAGTCACTAACCAATACAAATAATAATTTATATAGCATTTACATTGTTAGGTATTATAATTGACTTAGAGATAATTTAAAGCATATGGGAGACTATGTGTTGGTTATCTACAAATAGTGTGCCATTTCATACAAGGGACTTGGGCATCTGTGGATTTGGTATCTGTGTTAGAGTCCTGGAGCCAACATCCTTGGATATGAGGGGATTACTGTCACTAATCATCAACTAAAAGCCTTCACAAGTAAAAATATTCCCCAAGAAAGGCACGTTTTGGTGAACTTTGAGCTAGAATATCGCTAAGAGGTCACAGTGAAGGACTTTCTAAACGTTGTCTCTGAGTTTCCAAATCTCAAAGTAAACCACCTGTTTGTTCAAGCTAAAATTGTAAATACTTTTACAAAACTGATCTTTGATTTAAGGGGGAAAGAAAAAGTGATTTTCAAAATACACCATTTCTACCTTTTGAATTTTACTCTTGATGTAATAGGTCTACATAAAAAGTGTTACGGGTAGTACTCTGTCTTAGTTACTTTTCACTGGTTGCTGAGACAAAATACCTGATGCCCAAAATTAGGGAAGGAAAGGTTTATTTAGCTTACAGTTTTTGGAGGTTTCAGTCCATAATCAGCAGGCTCCAAGGCAGCATGGCATGGCACTGGGGCAACACTTCAAGGCAGCAGCAAACAAAAGCAGCCAAAGTAAAAGGGGCAAGAGCAAGCCTCTTCTCTTCCCTTATATTGTACACAAGCCACCTCCTCCCTCCAGGGTGGGTGTAGCTTCACAAATATCCTTGCTTCCCTTTGCACAGGATGAGGATATTTACAAAGTAAGAACCCTGGCTCCCTGCTGAGTCTCTCTGTTAAACTTCTGACCTTCTCAATTTGACACAATGAGCATGTAACTGCTTGTGCTCTACACCCCAGGATGTAGAGCTGCTGAGTTACTTAATTAAGCTGCTAGACTTCTCAAGTTGACACAAGGTATAAGCCATAACATACTCCTTGCATAGTAATATAATTAGACTGAGACAAACCTAACTCAAAAGTTGTCATGGTTAGAAAATACAAAAGAGAGAGCAGTCAGCTCCTTTCATAACTGCTCTGAGAGGTAATAAATTTACATCTCAGTTATAAAGATACGCATGTATTTATGTTTCCGGCTAGCTGTAGCTGTAGTTAAAAACTATCCAGCACAGTGAAAAGAAATGAAATGTTTTCTATCTTATATAGTATCTTTTCATTTATATCCCATGGAAGTTAGGACTGCTCAGAAGGGCAGACTGGTTTCAATGCTACAAATTCTGCTTGTCTTTTCCATTTAACAACAGAATCATAGAGATGTGATGGCACTTGTTAAGTGGTCCATGCTGTCCCTGCTACAGTGCACACGTGGTCTTGCTGACAAACTGCAAAGAGTCAAATCGACTAAATCATAGTACTTCAGGAAGGTACTCAGAGACATGGGAATTACTTCTCTACTCTTCCTGAGAAACTTAACCAGATTTGTGGACAAGAAGCTCACTGCTTTCTGTTCCGTTACTGGGTGTTCCCTACTATTTGAGCCCATATTTCCTTCATAAAACTTGGTCTTGCAGACTGGGTTGAGACCAGGTCTCCCTTTTTAGTTCAGGCTGGTCTTGAACTCACTGTGTTGCCCAAGTTGGCCTCAAACTTGTGGTGATCCTCCTTCCCTGGCCTCCCAAGTGCTGGGGTTACAGGCGTGCACCACCATGCCCAGTAACTTGCTCTGGGCAAACTCTGGCCCAGCAGTTTGTCTAACTCAGTTCCTTCCACAGCAACACAGGATAAATGTGCTCCCTTTTCTGTATAACAGATCACTAAACATTAAAAGACAGCTACAGTCTCCAACTGTGTTTGAATAATCAGAGGATGAACAGTCTCATTCTAGGAAAAAGGGAATAATGGAATGAGAAATAGCATCAAGGTGGTGAAAGAAAGATAAGCTTTAGAAAATGAACTGAGTCAACACAAATTTTATAAGGAAGACTTCTATACTTGGTGATTATTTTTAAATTTCTGAGATTTCATGTGATGCATTAAAAGTAGGAAGACTATTTGACCATGTTGTAAAGACACAAATCTAGGTCTCAGGTTGGTCTGAAAAATTTCTTGCTGTTGAGGTAATGGGATTCAATTCTGAGATCAGTTTTGTGAAAGGAATATCAATCTGCATCCTTAAATTTTGACATTGTACAATACAATAAAAACTCCAGTTCTACATAGCAAAATGTCTGTATGTAGGTAAATATAAAGTCTGGCCAGTCCTGGTGATACAATTGCAAAATGCACTTATATTCATGATGAAATGTATTCATCCGGGAATGAAGGTGAAACAGTAACAGACTTATTCCAAAACGATACTCACTGAGCATTGCAATGGACGCTTTAGCAATTGTTATGATCAGGATTAACATTACTGGGCATAGGTTGAACTTTAGTGACTCTTCTTTGTGCCAAGGAATTTGACGCCTACCACTTGGAACCTGTGCCTTTATTCCATGTGTATATGACAATACGACAACTTGCTAGAGGCCTCAGCTGGGAGAATCTAGCACCTATGAGGACAAGCAAGAAATGATAGCTTTTATATCTTATAATTCTACACTACTAAAAGCATACTTAGAAAAGCTGCTCAGAGAAAATTCTTGAAGAAAGACCAGACTGGGAAAAAATCCATAAGCAAATGGTTACCTGGCCACTTCATGGATACAAATACTCACTGTTTAGTTCATCACAGCAACGACTCGTGCTGGGTTTCATGGGAAACCTCACTGGAGATACATAAGTGTGTTAGTCAATTACTGCCATGATAACACTAAGTAACAAAACTCCACAGTTTATAAACAACAAGCATTTTATTTTTCTTATTGATTCACTGGTCCTTGGCCATTCTGCTTCAGGATACAGCTTGCATCGTGTAAATCCAGGATGCTTGTTAGGTTTGGATTTGTTCCATGTGTTTCCTCCTGGACCCACACTCAAGGAATAGAATCTAGCGAGCTCACCCTCTTCTCACAGGCATCACAGGAGCACCAAAGGTCAAGCTAAACCATGCAGGCATACATGAGTCTTCTCTGTTCATGTCACTTCCACTGCAGCCTATCGGTTAAGTCCGCTGGCGACAAAGTGCAGCTTGGGGAGAAGTAAACTCCTCCTGCTGTGCCATCATCTCGTGGAGGGACGACACAAAGCCACAAGGCAAAGAGTATGGACGTATAATTCTTTTGCAGCAGAGTGAAGGATCAGAACAAATCATCTTTCAGAGTTAAGTGCCCCATGCTGTTTTAGAAAAGCTAACCTAGTTATTGCATTTTTTAAATTAAAGGAGAATACATTAGGCTAACGTCTGACAATGGCTTGTTGGTTAGGGAACCCAGAAACACTAAAGCAACAACAATGAGAAAGTCATCAATCCTAAATGCAAGGCATTGAAGATCACCCTCAGCGCTGCGCAAAGGTCCCCACTGAGTGCCCCGGTGACCGAGCTGCCCCGGCCTCCTGCACAATGGACTTAGCGGGGAAACCACGCTGCTCTTCTGTCTGATTTGGAGCAAAGCAAAATCACTCCAGCTCCCCAGTGTTGCCAGAGGCATCAAAAAGGATGTGCTGGTTGCCAGCGAAAGTGCTGTTAAAAAATAGAAATGGAATATAAGAAAAATAAAAGTTGGGGTAAAATGTCTCACTGTGTTTATGGAAGGACATATCCATTTCTAAGTGATGTAATGGAAAAGCCATCTTTGGTCTACTCAAGTCAAAGACATTTTATAAGCTGAATAATGTGACAATTTGTGACAAACTCTAAGCCTGCTAACCACATTCTCCTGCCTCTGGGAAAAGGGTAGCTAGAATTTCTAAATAAGTAGAATTATAGTATAAAGCATACATAGAGATAAAACACATCATGTTTGGCAACCAATACTTGTCAAAGCAAAAAGTAGATCTTTTTGTATCTTATTTGTTTATTCTTTATTAACGTCCATTACAGTCTGCCTTTTAAGTGTAATTAAGCTTTTTTCAATTCAAATTTGTTTGTCCTTGAGAGGGATTCTAACTGGAGTTTTATCTCTGATATAAGAATATGGAGCACCAGTTGGGCATGGTGGTGCACACCTGTAATCCTGGCACTAGGGGTGCTGAGGCAGGAGGATTACTACAAATTCGAGGCAGCCTGGGTTACATAGTGAGTTCAAGGCTAACTTGGACTCCATACAGAGACTTTATCTCAAAAAAAAAAAAAGAATATGGAGCACCAAAGTCCGGCAATGGTTAAATCGAAAGCAGGGTCTTCTATGGTAAAGGAAAAATGTCTTCCAGAAATGCTGAATTCAACTCAGTGAGCCTCACACCTTAGACAAATAATAGTTTACAATGTATCACAAAGCATCATAACCTAAATATAAGACTACTGGCTCAAACCTGCTAGACTTTAAGAAAAAAGCAGAGGAGAAAAATCTTCATGACCTTCTTTTAGACAAAGAGTTCCTAGACATGAGACCAAAAGCCTCAGCCATAGAAGAAAAGATAATTGAGATTTCATAAATATTATAAAAGAAAACCAAATGAGCAGTCCCAATGTAATGAATGTCCCAAACGCTTGAATTTTATGAAAAAAAGATGTATGGTGTCAAGTAGGCCCATAAACAGATGTTCAGAATCACTTTTTTAGGGCAATGGAAGTAATAACTACTTGGGATTCTAGTATCTGATACAATGGCTGAATTTTTAAAATGTCGATTCCATAGTGCTGATAAGAATTCGGAGTTGCTGTAATTTTCCAGTATTTCTGATGATAATGGAAAATGTTGGAGTCACCTTGGAAATGGCAGACGCTTTGGAGTTCTTATAAATTTAATGCTAAGTAACCCCGTCACCTCCTTTTCATGCTAACCCTATGGAACTGTAAGCTCAATGTGCCAACAGGAGTGAGTAGGTGAACAAGTTCGGGCATGTCCAATGCATGGAATAGTACTCAGCAACACAAAAGAAAAAAATCGGTACATGCAATAAAATAGAGAAATCACAAGCATATTACACAGGGTGAAAGAAAACAGGTTCAAAGAGGACATATTGCACATATTTCATTTATATAATACTCTGGAAAATGGGAAAACTTTAGAAATGGAGATTAGATTAAGGAGTTGTCAGGGGCTCATATTTGGGGTGTATTTGGCAATAGAGGCACAGTATGGGGTAATTTTTGGAGGGGGGCATGGAGTGAGGGAATCATTCTGTATCCCAAGTGTGATAATGGTTATATGACTCTCTGCTTTTGTCAAAGTTCACTAAACTGTGTGTTTTTAGAAGTGAATTTTATTATATGTGAATTGAAAATAGATTTTTAAAAAATTTGACTTCACAAACATCTAAGGGTCACACAGAATACAAACCAGAAAAAATCAGAGTTCCTGCCCTCAAACGAACTTACAAATGTAATAGAAAGACATCAGATAAGGGGGAAGAATGGCATATTCATAAAAAACTCACACAGAGACAAAAGGATTAAAAGACAGGAGTGGAAGAGACTTTACGTAACTGTGATAAGAAACTTACAGGATTTAAGGGGAACCTTGTAAGATAAACCCAGTTTAGTAGGCAAGAATTGGAGAAGGAGGAATTGGGTGAGGGCAGAAGGAAGCGCAGAGAAACCCATAGGTGCTGGTAGGTAAACAGGAGTACAGAGAGTAGCAACTACTTTTGGTTTAATCGGAGGAAAAGTGGAAAGTGTTGGAGCTAATTTGCGGAGCATCTTGAACGGCTTGGTAAGATGTTCTTAATTCAAAAGACAGTGGGGAGCCATTAAAACATTTTCAGTAGGGCTTGACTTTAGAGTAGCTTTCCAAATGCATTTGATCATAGAGCACTTAAAAAATTACAGAGATGGGAAACCAACACGTTGCTTTGGAGAGTTAATGCCAGTCTGGTGACAAAACACCCTTGGTTTAGGCCTGATCCATGGAGAAACATTGCAAGGTACTAATGTTTAGTAGATAAAAATATGGGATACAATCAAAAGGATACATTGACATCATAAAACACAATACAGATGTAAGCAGGGATCATGAGGTAGATGGTGATACTAAGGCTGTGGCTGGTTGATAAATGTGGTCTAAGCATCTACATGAATACCAGATTGTCATGGGTTCCTGTGTTAGATGAGTCTCATATGGTTTTCTATGATTTTGTAGGATGGTATACTATTCTTTAGAGACAGATTCAGAGGTTGGTAATCACCTAAGAGTTAGAACCACACAAATGTTTTTGGTAATTTTTCTAATATACTTTAAAAAAAGAAAAGACATTTCAAAGAAAAACATTACTAGAGCTTCTGTAGGAGACACATCTCTTCAGTCCACCCCCAGAGATCCCTGCGACTTGGATGGTCAAACCTATATGTGCCAATGGTATCCTTCAAGTGCCTCTTCTCTATCTGCCCGTGGGCTTTCTGTCAATATCAGGCCACCGGTAAGCCCACTTTGTGAGCCAGAAGTGCTGGGGAGGAAGTATTTCCAACCCCAGGAGCGGTTCTCCACTAAAGAGGAGTGAGAGTCGTGGTATAAATCCTCCAGCTTCCTCGCCACTGTATGCACAGACTTCCAGAGGGTTCTCTGTGGGATTGAGCCCTAGTACCCCACCTTGATCATCTACCATCGATGGTATTTTTTCTCTCCCTTCCCTGTCTTCTTGGGATCACACATCCCTGGGTCAGTGTCTGTTGGGGGAAGGGAGATGAAATCTAAAATGATGCTGCCTTCCTCTAGGCATTTTTTTCCTCAATAAGTAAATATTTATCAAGCACTTACTATGTGCATAGCATGGACACACAATGGTGAGCAATGGCAAATAGAACTTTTCATTCAAAAGACAGAGTCTCTGTCATAAAATCCAGGGGCTAAGAGTAAGCATAGCTAAGCTGAGATGTCAGGGGAGGCATCTCTGAGGAAGTGACGTTTCAGCCCAGGTCTTCAAAGGAGCAAGTGCCAGGATAAGAGGAGAGAGAAAAAGCGCCACAGGCTGTGTAAATCAGGACACATTACTCTGGTGTTTGGGGGAATAAAAGTCATGGAAAAGGAGGAAGAGCAGTCAGTTAAAGGGCCAAAGACTTCCAAACTCGAAAAAAAAATTTTTTTTAACACGCAAAAAAAAAATGAATAACCATTTACTTGGTGATTTGTATGTGGTGCCTTCTTTTCCAATTAAAAAAGTTGATTCCTAGATTCATTAGATGCTTCCCAGACACTGAGAGAAACTCACTAATTTTACAGTGGACTGTTTCGCTTCCACACTTATCACCCCATCCGATCCTGTGTCCGTTGTCTTCCACGGATACAAATGTTAATGTGCTCCTTTTATCGCCCTGGGAAATTGGTAACCATCTTTTTTTCCCCTGAAGAAAAGGGATTCAGAAATTGAAACAGTGACACTGTATGTGTTTCTAACTCCTCTTGTTCACAGTCTACTCAGTTTGCAGGTTTTCTTTGTGCTCTTTACCATGGAAATATGAGCCTCAGATAAAAAAATTTTAAATTTATAAGGTTTTTATTTGCTACTTGCAATGAGCTATGTACCCATCCTTCCTTCACCAGACACGTAGAACTCTTTGGCATGTGCCTAAAACATAGTTAATCACTGGAAATATATAAACAGGATGCATTCCTGTTACACAATCTCAGATATGACCGAGGCTGAGATATGTACAGGCAACATCAACAGCACAGTGAGTACTAATGTGAAGGAACATAAGACGTAGCTACACAGAGCAGATTCCTAACTTTGCCCAGGGCTGATGAAGTGATGGTCTTTATAGAGCAGGTGATCTGTGAGCTGAATCTTGGAGATGGGTTCAGCTTTTCTGATGCAGACAGCACTGCAAACACAAGGAAGAGCACAGAAATAGGCATGGAACCCTAAAAAGCATGCTTAGAACCGCAGGAAGTCAGTGGCCAAAGGGGCAGGGAAGTCTGGGGTGGAGGACACAATAAGGGCTATGAAGTTGAAATAAAGGTAATTTGGGACCAGGTTTGAAAGACCTTTGGACTAGATTCTATTTATAACAGGGGAGGATATGAGGTCTTCAGAAAAGGAGGGACATGAAGTGGCTTGCATCATGTCATCCGGTAGCAGTCGCAGAAGATGCAACAAAAAGGAGGGAGTAGTTGGGAGACCTTGGCTGATGCGGACATAGAGACCACCAACCAAACTAAAGCATTAAGGAGGGAGGGTGGAGTCAGTGGGAGAGAGACAAAAGATATTTCAAAGGCAGAGTTACCCAGACTTAGGAAGTTTGGATAGAGCCAAATAAATGGAAAGGAAGTAGCAAAGGACAAAAGTTAAGCCTATACAACTGGGTCTACCATGATGTTCCAGGAGGTGTAGATCAAAAAGTATGGCTTGGCAGGTCCAGTTTAACCAAGCTTCAGGGAGTATGGGAGACAGATGCCAGGCTGCAGGAGACTGAGAAGCGACAGGGAGAGGTGAGAATTTAGAGGTAGATTGGGTTAGATCCACTTGGTAAACATCCGGATTCAGGATGGATAAAACGTGGTTGAATTTGGGGACAGTGATAATAACATATCAGATAAGGCACTTTGCTGTGTAAGTCATTTTTCTTTTATAATTCAAGTTATGTTACTTGTTGGTCAGCATGTATCCTAATTCTGAGATATGCAGAGAAACACATTTAAATAAACACCCAGAGGAGATTGGACAGGCTGGGTAATTTACTTAGAAGTGAGGCTTTCCAGAGGTATTTTTAACTTGGCCCATCCCTTGGTTCATGGCGATGGTGGTAGAAGGTCCAGGTTGTTTATGAGGAGCCTGTATATAAATACACAAGCAGTCATCTTTTCCATTCAAAACTGGAGGCTTCCCTCTGGGCCATGGAACTGTCATTTGGTCCGTGTGCTACACACTCTGTAATCCGCCGCGAGCCTGGGCTGTAATTCCATATGGCTGGCCACCAGCTCCAGCCCGAAATGGCTTTGATGTTGCTGCTCAGGGGGAACCCCAGGAGGGCTGCAGGAAGAGGATCAGACAAATTAGGGGAACTAGGGCCTCTTGTCTTTCAGACAAAGTGGTAACACACCAGCATGAGAAAACCCAGGGCGATGGTAAAAATCTGAATTCGCCATCAGATAGGAAAAGGAACATACTACAAAAGTTTACCAGCCCCAATGATACTCGCTATCCTATAAACCCAAGTACTGGTAATGTTTTATGAATTTCACTCCGCTGTATGTGGAAAGATGCTTATGTTAATGAAATTATGCTTTAAATTAGTTGAACATATTCTCCAAAGAAAATTCTTTGCTGAAATTATATATTACAGATTTTTGTGGTACCCTTGCTTTGCAATTTAACAGCATGTTATTATTTAGCATTTAATGAGTACCAGAAATTGCTCTGTGTATTCTCCACTTGGTTCAGAAACAATGAAATTAAGGGCCTTTTTAGGCTGAGTGGTATTAAGGGGTTCCCTCTGGCGCTGGCTTCCCATAAGATTGATAAGTGAGGGCTCAGCTAAAAAGGGGATTCCTGAAGAAAATATCCTGCACTGAAAATGTGCTCTGTCTTCTGGATCTTCAATTCCTTCCTATAAAATCCCCAGTCAGGGGCACTGAGGAATCATGCAATAATGTCTTATCCCACTATTAACAACTCTAAAGGGACAGTTGGCATCAGCTGACCTCTGTTCTATTCATATCACTGTATACTAAGAAGCAGGAAATTCTGCCTTGCTCCTCAGAGGAAGTTATTAAACAGAAGACTCTGGAATGGGCTTAGTGAAGCCTTAAACATGTGATTCAAGTTGCTGGTTCTTCTGATAATAAGGGGAGGGGATGCTCATGCTGTGATCATGAGGAATTTTTGAACTAACAAACATAAATCCCCCAAAGCTACGGAGAAACTAGGGGAGGGGGAAGTGTACTGCAATTAGGCAATTTTATGTACATATTCTATATCAAAATTACCAGCCCATAAAATCTTTACTGGCCCCTCTTAAGACTTATAAAGTAAAATGATGCATTTTATAGTTGTAGCACCAATAGCTAAAGAGGGAGCTAAAAACTAGTACTGGAGTATACTGTAGTTTCAACTCTTCCCTAAAAAACAAAACAGAACACACAAGTGAACAAAACCCAGCTAACTTGCCTATAGACTAATTCAGTTCAGACACAACTTAATTTCTTTCAGGTTTGGGGTTTAACTGCACTGGCTAATTTGCCTGGTGCATTTATCTGTTATTTTGGCAGCTGTGGCGCAAAAAGAACTCTTTAAACAATTGAAAAGCATCTTAATTCCCATGTTTAAGCCAGTATGTATGGTGCAAATAATAATACTGAATGTAAATCCAGTTGTAGGAAAGACACTGTAGCTTGGAGATTTAATCACAAGACCTCATTTGTACCCATTACAGCCATCTGTTGGAGATTTAAGGAAAACTGTCAGAGGCCTGGCCTGGGAGGTACTGAAGTTGCTTTTACCAGGAACAGCATCAGAGGTCTGAACTGGGGCCTCAAATACAGTATGTTGGATTTAACCACGTTGAAGAGAATCGCCCTTAGCCAGGGCACAAGTCTCCCATTCACCACAAGCACACCTACTGCCTTTTCCCTGTCTGCTTAAAGTATTTACAACCTAGATCTGACTCTAGGAGGTACTAAGTTTGCAATCCTAATATGTCTTATATACAAATTTATGCTATCATCTCTGTTCTTTAAGAGGTGTTTATAACCAAAGGAATCCACTCCACAGGTCAGAATTCCACAAGTAGGAGCATTCTCTATTCACTGGGTACCGTGTTAACACTCTTGCCTGCACGCCTCCATTTAATCTCTCTGATAACTCCATGACATAGCTATTATTATCCAGCCCCATTACTGGATGAACCACCTGAGCCTTAAAAACACTTAGGAAGGATAGATAAGCTCAAGGTTTGAACTTCCTCATCAATGCATTTCATCGTATGACCTACGGCTCAAGGCGGGAAGTGTAAAGTTCCGACATCCTGGACTCATGTGTTCCCTCCTACCCCATTTGACAATCCTCTGTGTCAAAAGCCAGTGGCATCCCCTCCAACCATCACTGTTAGCCTAGACTTCATGATCCAGTGGTCAAGGTGATCTTTCGTAAATAACCTGTGCTCCTTTGCTTCTTTTTCATTTCACTCCCTTGGTAAAATGCCGTCTTACCATCTGGGGTAAGCATCCTTCTTCTCTCTGGCTTGTGCCTCCAACCTCACCTTCTTTCCTGGATTTACCTCCTTAGAGGCGAACAAAAGACCCTTCCTTCCCCCGGATCCTCTAATTTTCACCTTTTTGTTTTGCTTCTTTACAACCTTCACTAACAAGCTTCTGGAAAAAGTAGCCTATCTTGGCTGCTTCTGTTTCTAACCTCCCTCAGTATCCTGTACCCTGACTTCTGACCTCACTACTCCGTTGAAACCACAATCTCAATTACTAATGCCTTCTAGTTGCGACATAGAACGGACGTTTCCCAGTATATACACGCTCTCCACTGCTGACGCACCTTCCCAGAACGTTCCCTTTGCTTGATTTCCATGATAGAACGTTCCCTTCCTTCCCTCAGACCTCAGCTCCTGTCCAGTGGCCCCTCTCCCTTTTCTCCTCCAACCATTAGCGTTAGTATTTCAGCCTCTGTACTCTTCAGTGATTTGTTCTCTTTCTAGAAAAACTGCGATGACTCCCACATCTATATTTTCAGTCATGGCTTTCTGCTACACTTCATTCAACTACCTGTTGAAGTCTCATGGGCATCTGAAATGTATCATGCCCCCAGCTTTTCATTTCTCCTTCTTCCCTAATCTATTCGATTTTACCTATCCAGAGAACATCTACGCCATGTACCTGATTTCCCAGTCTTGAGTCATCTTTTCCTCATCTGGTGATAAAGTTCTAAAGTCTATTTAATAAATACCTGGTTCTCTCCTCTTGTCCGTCTGTGCCACTGCTGCCCCTGATCACACTTCATTATTTCTTTTTTCTTATTACGGTATAATTTATCTACAGCATCACCCCCATATGTATAGATAAGGTAGCTCTGTGCATTTTGACAAAAATATACAGTCATGTAATCACGACCACAATTGAAATATGAAACAACTCTATCACCTTCCTCCAGCAAAAGCAAAAGAAAACAACAAAACACTCTACTACTCATTTGTAATAAAACTTTCCTCTTCCTGTAGCCCCCAGAAAGCAGAGATCTGTTTTGCATCCATGTTCCTTTTGTTTTCTAGAATTTTATATAGCTGCAGTTAAAAAGTGCATACCCTCTGAGACCAGCATCTTTCATTTCGCATAATAAATGTGAGATCTAACCATGTTGTAGGAGGCAGTTCATCCCTTTTATTGCATGGAGGTACCAATTTGTTTATCTGTTCACCAGCTGAAGAGCATTTACTTCCTTTCCAGTTTTTGGTAACTGTGACTAAACATTCACGTTTAGGTTTCTGGGAAAACATAAGTTTTCATTTCACTTGAGTGAATATCTAGTCGTGGGATTGCTGTGTCATATGGTAAATATATGTACAACTTTATGAGGAACTACAGGACTGTTGTTCAAAGATGTTGGTCCATGTTGCTTTCTTACTTGTGATGTTTGAGAGTTCCAGATGCGCTGTGCCAGCACTTGGTACTATCAGTTTCATTTTCTTCTTTTAGGTCATTGTAAGAGGTATGTAGTGCTATCTCAGTGTGGTTTTAATTTGCATCTCATGAATGATTAATGATATTAAACATCTTTTTCATGTACTCACTTGCCAGTCATATATCCTTTTTGGTGAAATGTTTGTTCAAATATTTGAGCCAAAAACATTTAAAAACTCAGATTGTTTTGCTATTATTGGGTTTGAAACTTTTTGTATATGTACTGCCAAAGTGAGCACTGGGTTTGAAACTTTTAAAATCTGTTCTGGATCCAACTCTTCTATTAGGTACCTGTTTTGCAAAAACTTTCTTGTGTGTCTTTTGAAAACCAAAATAATTGTAGATTCGCGTGCAGTTGTAAAAGCTAATAGAAACCTGCTTATCCCTATTCAAGTTTCCTACAATAGACATCTTACATAATTACAGTATAATATCACAATCAGGGAATTGCATTGATAAAATCATCAATATTACTCAGTCTTAATTGACTTGCATGCTTTGTATGTATGTGTGTGTGTTTTGCTCCTCGCTCTCCTATCATCTGTGTGATTTCTGTGACCACCCCTGCAGTGAGATACAGAACAGTGCATCACAAGTATTTCTTTACAACCGTAGCCACCTCTGTTCCTCCCTGGCAACCACTAATCTCTCTATCTCTGTAATTTTGTCCTTTCAAGAGTTTTATGTAAACTGAATCATACAGTAGTTAAACTTTTGGATTTGGCTTCTTTTGCACAACATTATTTCCCTGAAAGTTCATGGAGTTGTTACATGTAACAATAGTTTCTTCCTTTTCATGATGAATAGAATGCCACCATTTGCTTAACCACTGAAGGACATCTGACTTGTTCCCAATTTGTGACTATTACAAATTAATTTGCTACAAATACTCATGTACAGGATTCTTTTGTGTGTGTGAACACGTTTAATTTCTCAGGGATAAACCCCCTAGAGTGCAATTGCAGGTTCTTGGCATAGCTGTGCTTTTAGTTTTATAAGAAGTTATCAAAACTGTTTTCCAGAGTGCCTGTACCATTATATAGTATGCATTTTACAACGCACGCAGTCTCACTGGTGATGAGTGAATCATTTTCTCTGCATCTTTGTCAGCATCTGGTGGTGCCTTTTTCAATTATTATTTTCATTTCAGCCACTCTGATGGGTATACAGTGGCATCTCCCTGTGGTTATAATTTTTATTTCCCTGGTAGATAACGAGATTGGACATCTTTTCAGGTGCTGTTTTTTGAGGCTCTCTTCCTTTCTTGACAGAACTACTACATGGGAAGCACTCCCCTTCCTCCAGCCATATTCTTTCTCAAAACAGAGCTGGACAGAACCCGCTCCGCCCCGACCGCGGCATGGCCCTGACCCCTGGTTGTAATTTTCAATTGAAAGTCTGCCTGCTTCCTCAGATCCTGTTCTCTAAGCGGACCAGAGCAATTTTATTCAGCCCAGGATTCTTAACCAGGATACGGCGTGTCGCAGATCAAGCACCATTTTTTCAACAGATGAATGATTAAAGGCCAGAATGGTTTCAATAGCAAAAGGAGCGGAAAGCACAAAGAATGGGTTAAAGAATCGGACATGCCACCTACACAGCTTTTACTCTCTTTAACCTCTGCCCCAGGGTCCTGCCCACACGCACGCGCGGAGCGCTCTGCATGACTCCAACCACGTCCCTCAGCTGCTCTCTTTGGCCCGCCCCTCCTCGTTCGCGACCAATCAGGGCAAAGAGGCGGGATCCCGGCTGCCGCAGTGCTCTTTGGGTAGTATCCCTAGTTACTGTTGCTAAGGCTACGGGTCACAGAAGGCGGTGGGAGTGAGAAGTTTGGGAAGGGAGACCTCAGCGAGAGGTCAAGGGTCAGTCAGAGCAGGGAAGGAGATGGTGAAGCAGACTATCCAGATTTTCGCGAGGGTAAAGCCCCCTGCCCGGAAACACCAACAAGGGGTACGCGCTGAGCAGCGGGGCACCGGCGAGGTGGGGCCTCAGGGCGCGGTAGGGTGGGTGCTAAGGGCCGCGGGGGTGGGGAGCCCGGCGACGCAGCGACGTCCTGGAATTCCTCACTCGCTG
>RJWM01018416.1:0-41054 GCA_004363535.1 Dasyprocta punctata | reverse complement strand
ATCCACCCTCTAGTTTCATACAATCTGCTATTTTCATTCTTATACTGTGTAAAAGCATCAGGTTTCCAAGTTATCTGTTCAGGCACCACTGTTTTTTTTTTTTTTTCCTCTTGACTGACACATTCAATAAATGTCATTTTCAGCTATTGACTTTTTATTACAACATAAAATAAAGCCCTTGAAATGAATACTGATAATGGCAAGAGCTAGACTAAATAAAACATTAATGGACCTATTCCAAAATAAAGACTGCATTTTAGTGTCAACATTGTATGTTGGCATCACATTGCCATCATTGTAAAGGGAAATATGAATTTTAGAGGTGATACAAAGACTTTCAAGACTTGTTTTCAGCAAGATATGGATCGACTAAAATGTAATTCAACAAACTTCATCAATAAAGTCGTGCTGTATTTTTAAAATAAGCTGAAACAAATACCATTTTTCATTGTTTTGCATGCAATTACTTTGTATCTATCTGGCACATATTTCTTATCTTTCAGAAGGACCAGCACAAGACTGCACATAGTTTGGCATTATATAGTTCCAGAAACCTAAGGATTGAGGATTTCACAAATACTTGGAGATTTTAGACTTCTCTGTAGGATTCCTTCAAAAGCTGTCTTTCTCATGACCTTTATATACCCCGCCAATGGCTTCATTTAATGCTTTAAAAATTCTACCTTTAATAAGTTTTAACTATTTTAGAATTCTCAAAGTTTATTTTGCAATGAATACGACTTTTCTTTGAAGGAAGTTTCCAGTTGTAGACTACTGCTTACTCTTTCATTTAGTATCATAAAGGCATTGCTTTATCTCCTTGTTTTTCTGCCTTTTAAACCTGGCTATCTTCATATCAGATGAAGGTCATTTTTCTTTGGATTTTGCCTTACAAAGTCCCTTCATTTTTGTCAATGGTCTGTTCTTCCCCAGGTTTAATTATCAATGCTTGGTTTGACTAGTGCCTGCATCTGTTACTGAAAATGAAGTCTGTGTGTCCTACTGCACTTTATCCTCCCGTTGTAATAGGCCAGCCTATTGGTGATTAGATTATTGTTTACTTCAAGACCTGAGACTGAGCAGTCATTGTCAACTTTTAGATGCATCAGTGCAAAGCACACAGCACCTGACATCTGCTTTTTCGTGAGGTCATAACAGGTTATTTCTGAAATTTCGCTATTGTTTCACTGAATGTTCAGAGGATCCCATAATAGCTATCAAGCAACACACTTACATTTTTTGAATTTATGTCTGTGTTTAATTTAGCACCAAGAGCCTATTGAAAAACAATAACTGCAGAAACAAAACAAAGACAATATCGGTCTTATAAGCAATCAGGTAGAAATTATTTTCACACATTTGGAAAAAAAAAAAGAGGGCTGTCCCAGTGCAAACAGAGCTTTCCCTACACTAAGCAATACACATTTGAAACTTTAAGGAATGCAATCATCAGTTTTTCTACTACATTTATACAGCTTATTTTAATAAGGAAGTATCAAAATTGACTACTAAACACATTGAAAAAATTTTAAAGTTAAATTTAGAAAGTACTCTTTTTCTTTCTTGGTATTATCTATTTACAGAATAGGAAACATTTTCAAGGTAGCTTTTCTTGATGTACAAACTGCTGTGAAACTTAGTTAATCTATTTCAGCTGATAAAGATAGCTATTTGAAATTCTTTCTCTGCTCTGGCTTTGAATCTAACTGGTCGATCATTCCAGGCCTGGGAATGGTTAGTGCTGTGGGCTTGTTATCCGGAAGCCTTTGTGTTCTGACAGTTGGCCCCACATTCCCCTGTTGCTGCCTCCATCAGCCACATCTTTAAGCCTGTTGTAATTTTTTCCAGGGTATGCAGTTTTGGGTCAATTGTCTAAAGTATTTTTTTTGTATTAAATCCAGCCTTGCTTCTCAAGGATTTTCTTTGTTTTCAATCTATATCAAAGCAGCTTTGTTTCTACCATAATTATCTACACTTGCGATTCTATGATCTTTGAGATTTCCCTACAAAATCTCACCAGGCTGAAATATGTGAAGCTTCTTATTTTACTTCTCAATTTTTTTCAAATGTAATTCCATTTGTACTGCCTAAGAATTAACACCCTAGCAAAAATGTATATACATTATTATACCTGTGTAATTGTAGAAAATAGGTTATTTGTAGCATCCTACATAAATACATCGTATGTATATTCAGTTCACATTTTATGTGCAATTTTAAAATGAAGTTGTATAAATAATCCATGGTACATGTTGACAGGTTGTGAATTCAAATTTAGAAAAAAAAAGTCAGTTTACTTTCATCCCCCTTATATAAAGAATAATGACAAGCAGATAATTTTGGCAAGAGTAGAAATGTTAAAATTTCATGCTTTCAAATTAATAACAAGCATTTGGAGGCAGGTGATTATCAATTTTTATTCTCAAAGACCCTTATTTAGATGTTGCTTAGAATTTTGATAGGTGCACAAAACCCTTATTGATCCAATTAATTAAAAGTACAACAGTACTGTTTTATATTGCATTGTCCATAGGGTCCCATTAAAACCAGAAACCACAACAGTCATTAAATGAGGATATTTGTTTATCTCTATTTTAAAATGATAATTAAAGCTCACTATGACATAATTAAGTTATATAATTATTAAATACTTCATGAATTTTATCTTTAGTAAATATAATTTAATTTACCTTTTGACATATGAATTTCAATAATAAACACATGAACATTCATATTTTTCCTATTTTTGTCTTTGTAAATTTATGTGTAAATTTATGTGGAATTTAAAGATGTGAGATTAAGAAAGCAATATAATAGATAATCCAAGTATGCTAATCATCACTGTTAGACTCCAAATAGTTATAAGGAATTAGAACCTGCATTATCTAAGTGAACTTTAAGAAACATCTAGTTATTATGAACCTAAGAACACATATTGCTATTTGATTTTCAATTTTTTGTCGTTATTTTTAGGTTAAATTTGTTTTGATTTTTATAATAAAAGGACTAAAGTTATTATCACTGAATAAAATAAAACTTACAGTTATTTGGATACTTTGATTTATCACATCACCTCTCCAGGACCATGACAGCTTTTGCTATCTTATTGCTTCCATCTTTTTGAGGGAATGCACCAAAAATAAATTTGGTAGTGGTTGAATAACTCCACACATTCAATAAATAACAATTCCTTGGATTTTGTAAAAGGGACAATTTATTATATGTCAAGTATACCAGAATGAAGTTGTTTTTCAAAGTGAAGAACCAAGCAGATTTGTTTGGATAGCCTACTGTTGGATTTTGCTTGTTCTCTTTAAACAGTGTACTCCACTGGTTTGGAAATTTGGTATTTAATTCTATATATCACCTAATTTCCCATAAGTGTAGATATGAATTAGTAATATTTAGAATAACCAGAAGTAGATATTTGACTGTTAAAGAACTGAGATTTCTAGTTAAGAAATGGAAAAGTTAGCATCATTTTCAAGGACCACAAAACAAACCGCCTGCCTATTAACCCATGGTTGATTTTCTTTTCCATAAAAACTTACTTTAGTATAATTAACAATCATAATTGACCCCAAAATAAAAATGTTGGACAGTGAATGAGTGTGTGTTATTTAGTAGTTTTACATGATTTACATTTGGCGACAGAAGGGTAAAAAAATTCATTTCAAAGGGAATTTGCAATAAAATTATAGGAATAACAAGAATATGAAAAGTGTTCTACCATCTTTTGTTAAAATGAATCAACTCTGAAAACTAATTTTTGGAGGTAAAGCTAACATATTGCAGTAATTTTGTATTTAATAATTACATTTTAATAAGCAGTCACATTTCATTGGAATGATTAATTAATCGAATGCACTACTTTCCTAGTAGCACAGAAACCATGGTTATTAAAAAGAGTTACAGATTTTTAGTAAAGGAATAATGAGCGGTGATAGCGATTCTGCCTTCTATGTCAAATTAAGTGTAAATCTGCACCCATAGTGCTGTCTGCTTCTTTCAGGACCAATAGAGATGAAATTTTTATGCCGTGCGTTTAAGAAGATATTAAAAGATGATGGTGAATGCACTATGACATAAGAAGATTTAAAACCAATCAATCGAAAAGTTTCATGCATCTTTTGCATTGAATTCTAGCAAGTGTCAAGGAAACTATTTCTCCAGTGGTGCAATTTTTACTTAATTTAACTACATAAAGAACTCCACTGATCCCATAGAATCAAGATTATTTACTTAAATTATGTCTTACAACTTATGATCACACTTACTTGTATTCATAAATATCACAGTGCCTAGATTTTTGTCACAAAATTCAAGCCTTTGTTTTATTAAATAAGTTAGGACAATATATTTTGTTCTATGTGATTACTCAAGAGAATTTATCTGCATTTACGGGGAATGAGAGTCACTGCTCCCATAGGAAATCACAGCTATCCTAACAATTAAAAAGTATTATCAGCACACTAAGATGAAGGGTTAGGGTTAAGGTTTAGGGTTAGGAGAAGCCTTCTTTGTGGCAAGCATGGCTTATCACGGTGAACACTTTTGGTATCACACGGATGTCATTATTCAAGTTTGAATTGAATTTCCCTTCTTATGAATGTTTTTTGCCAGAAAAACAAGGAAAAGTGTTATTATCTGTTAAAAAATATATGCATTAAATGATTATTCAAAGTGATTGAGTTTGAAATTTGAAGATATGGAATATATAGTAACCCCAAAATTTTGAAGTCCCATAAATGTGAGATGTATTATCTTACCATGATTTGCTCTATGAGGATTAGATAATCATCATTCTCCTAATGACCTTTATAGTATATTTTTGTGCTGTCAACATTATACCTAATAAAGATGAAGCTAGCATCCCGAACAAAAAAGAAGGCAACTTCTTACACAGCAACAAACTGTAGTCATTTCACACTAAAATTTGTCTCCAGATGAGCCATGTAGTCCAGGAAGTGTGGCCATGCAGGAACGCCTGCTTCTAAGTGTTCAGTTAATGGCATCCATTTTTTGATACCGGCTATAGACTCAACTGTCTCGCATGCATATTTCACAAGGGAGAAAGTGACTGACTGGGGAGTTCTGAGGACAATTCCCTGATCATATCCCTGTCATGGCCACACGTAGCAAAAAAGTAGTCTAAAATTTCTAGTCTTTGTTATGAGTGGTAATTTATGGGAATATAGTATGGGATATTATTACTCAACAAGAAAGTAAAAATGGATATTGAGAAACAAAATAGATGTTTCTAATATAACATAAAATTACCTCTAATTATAACGTTCATCTTTTTTAAGTTCCTAACAGATTTTTTGGGCATTGTGGCATTATTAAATTAATATTAAATATGAACAAAACTATTATTTGAGACTTTTACTTTTGTCATATCATATCTGAAGAAGCCACATTTTCCTGTTAACAACTAATTTCATTTCCCCCTCTAAATAATCCCTTTCCCATCTTGCTATTCAGTGGGAAAATGACATCTCAGTCTTCTCACAGTCTTCTGAGACTCCAGTCCTTTAAGAGCCAAGATCGAGTTTAAATAACTTTTTGAATATTTTTCCTCTCTCTGAATACTTTTAAATTCACAAATATTTTTAGTACGTATGGTTTTCATTTTAAAGATATAATTTCAGCTCATGTCAATTGTGCAGATTAATGGTTTTCACCGAAGTATTTCCATACATGACTATATTGGGCTTTGGTCCTACCCACTCCCCCTTTTGTCCTCCTTTTCTCACCTTCTTCCCCTCCCTAATTCTCCCTTCCCATAAGAATCCTTTCACTTTCAGTCATTTTTCCCCCTCTGGTTTCCATTTATAAGACACAATATGCAATACTTATCGTTCTGAGTCTGATTTATTTTGTATAACATGGTGTCTGTGTTCCAGTTTTTTCCTGTAAATGATAAAATCCCATTCATCTTTATGGCCAAGTAGTACTCTAATGTGTAAATGTACCACATTTTCTTCATCTGTTTATCTGTTGATGGGCACCAAGGTTGATCCCACATCTTAGCTATTGTGAATAGTATGGTCTATTTGAGAAAAATATCAGAGATTATAATCTTCAGTCACAAAAACTTGAAATTTTATTGACTGTTTTTTGCTCTGAAAAATTAATGTGTTCTTTTTTTAAGCAGGGCAATGAGTTTCCTGCATTATTCAAAGCTTCTCTCAAGTTGGTTTTACTATCATTGCCTTTTAACTTAGTAATTGAACCAAGAACATTTTGCATTCATGTTTGCTGGGCTGCAAAATGAGGGAATTGGCTCACTTTTTTAACTATAAGTATGAACCAGTATGACTGGTTTTGATCTTTATTTTAACTGAACAAAACAGTAATTCC
This sequence comes from Dasyprocta punctata, assembly GCA_004363535.1. NCBI lineage: Eukaryota > Metazoa > Chordata > Mammalia > Rodentia > Dasyproctidae > Dasyprocta > Dasyprocta punctata. The sequence continues at coordinate 34,691 of RJWM01018416.1, read as the reverse complement.
TGTGATGTTTTTAATCTCGTAGATTCAGTAGACAGATATGTAAATTTTAAAAATTGTCTAAATTATATTTCTTTTTGTTAAATCGATTTCATGCTACTTTAAATTTTCAATACCTTTCTTCATACCTCAGTAGTAATCTCATTACCTTATATACTTACAATTAATAGAAAAGTTGGATTGAATGCTTTAGATTACAGTCCCATTCCTATCTAACTAGAAATGCAAAACTAAGACCTACACAAAATAGAAGATACTATGACTTTTTGGCTGGTAGTCTTAAAAATACTCTTTAATCAAATCAATATTCACTCTATCAGGAATTGCCTTGAACTTAAAGATTATTTTATAGTATGCACATGATAAAATAAACATTTATTAAATCAACTGGGAATTATGTCTATTTTAAGCAATTTCTAAAGGCAATATTTTTGTCTTTAAATCTGATATAGATGCATAGTTTATTTCCTTGCAAAATGAGACTTTCTCAAAATATTTTTCACTTTAAAAAATTGCATTTTTCTATCAACTCTCTTACTTCATTTTTATAACACCAAGAAGTCCTTCTGGAACCAATAAGAAAGAGGAACTAGTTAACTGAGAGCATCATTGCTGTGGTACCCTGACACTGTTTTGATGAGTCACAAAGGAAAGAGGGGGCCCAAATTTTCAGAGTGTCAGAGAAGAGCAGAGGACCAGAGGTGACACTTAACGACTACTGTCAACAGTAGAGAGCCCATAGCTCAGAGACTGCTGTGTCTTCAAGCCAAAAGGGACCTTGGAGGTCATTTGTTCCTCATCATTTAATGTTTGCCAAGAAGACAAAAGTGCGGAGAAAACAAATGACCTGTAAAGAGTAGAGATTTTATGGTATTTCCATTTTACTTCAGCTGAGCTCTCATGGCTCTCCTTTGGTCTCTGACTGATCGACTTTAGAAGTCATCTAACTTAGCATTAAAACAAAGAAAACTTAGAACTTTGTGTGAATGACATTTCTCTGTTAGACCTCTATTCTCTAGTCTAGTTGTCTTCTGACAGAAAGGTATTAGTCAGAATTCTCAAGGCAGCAGCATGATGGTGGGAGGGCAGAGGAAAGCTGATGTCATCCTGGGGATTGCAGGGGAGAACCCTGAAAGGAAGGGGGCGGGAACAGATAGTTCCCAAGGTTACCCCCCCATGACCCAATTCCTCTCATAAAGCCCCACCTCCTAATAACCTAGTTAGCAATGAACTCATTATGGGTCAGGGCTTTACAACCCAAATACCCTATTCAAGAGTGTCTTTATCAAGCTGATAAGCAAAATTAACTGTCACAGGTACCATCCCAAATAAAGAAAATAGCTCGCTTCTCTAAGACTTAACAGATAAAGTATTGTAAGACATGCTAGAAACCAATAGTAGAATTAGATAGGGTTTTTTAAAATTTTACTTGGAAAATATAGAAAAACAAAAATAGAATGTGAAATCATACATGATGCCATAAGTTTAAAAATCTCATATGAACTCAAAAATGAAAGCTTCCTCACAGTCACAGATATCAGACATCACACTCTCGTCTTTTTAAAATATCCTCTCTCATAACAGAATGGCAGGGTCCAAATCACCATGACTAGGCTTGCACTAATCAGTGTTTCTTATGTATGTCTGTTTTGTTGCTACATTTCAATATTTTGAAAATTTTTGGAAGGCAGGTGAGTCCAAAGGTTAAAAAAAGCCTGAGCTCTGGTTTTATATGAATCAATCCTTGCAATAACTTAATGAAAATAAACTTGTTGGAGACAATTTCATGCTTTCCAGTTCCAATTTGTACATTCTTGCAGTTTCTAATTTTCCTCCATTAATTGGTATTTTATTATCCTAAAAATATAATCTTATAATGCACAAAAGAGAGGCAAACCTAATAGTCTTATTAAATGTTTTCCACCTTACTTTTATATTTCTATTTCTGGGCTTCATTTTTACCTCCATAAAACTGTCCTAACCTGGAGGACAGACTCCAAGTCTCAAAATATCTTCAAACAGAACATAATTAAAGCTACATTAATTCTCATAAGTCTTATTTCATTCTTGCATTCTCTTAATAGACCATTGATAATGAAACTTGGGTGAGAAAAGTTATTAGAAGCAGGTCACAACTAATGGGCTTCAGCTATCTTTCAAAATGCTGCATGTGGAAAAATTCTTAATATGAATCAAAAAATGAATAAATTTGCATAATGAACTTTCCTGTTCCTCCACAGGCGTGGTAAGACAATTTTTTCTGTTATTAAATTCCATTTCTGCTTTGTTTCAGTGCATCTGAAAAGTCCAACATAAAGCTCATCCGGTAGAAAAGATACTTATTAGCTGCTATCCAACATAGTTTAAGATCCTTAACTCTTTGGATAAGGTTATTCTGTCAAACTTCACTATATAATTGCTCAAATTAGCATGAATAAAAGTAAGAATAGTGCCAGAATCTAACTTTTACTCAGCAGGAAGTGAGGAGCTACTTTGGCAGTGTTTGAGCAAAGCAATAATGCGACCTGACGGTTTTGAAGGGCCTGGCTATCTGAGAACAGAGGTGAAACAACAGCTGTAGAAGCAGGGGTGACGGTGAGAAGGCAATGTGGTAATGATGAAGAGTGGGGTGGCGGATCACAGACTGAAAAAGAATCAGATTGCGATGTCTTAAATATCTAGAAGCTAGAGCCAAGAGATTTGCTGTGACATCTGAGAAAGAGAAACGAGTACCCGCTCACTCTGAAATTTTTGTTCTGAGCTACTCCATGGTTAGAATGACATTTGTTGACATGGGAAAAGGAAGCGAAGAAATTACACGTGGACAAAACATTTTGGACCTGGTTTTCAAGTAGAATGATTTAGAAGTCATCCTAAATTATGAGGCATAAAGATGAGGCAGAGTGGTTGAAAGCCATGAAGAATCTGAAGGCACAGGGTAGGTGCAGATGAGCAGATAATTCAATATGAAGTTTGAGAAGCTGGGAGTCTAAGTCAGCAGTAGAGAATATGATCAGCCCTGCAAGGACCTGAGTTCAATCCCTGGCATCCAAAACCAAAACATGAAAAATAATGGCGTTTTACAAACATGCTACCATCTTATGAACATCATGTGTGATGCTGTTTTATACAAAAAGCGGCATAAGTCCACTTCAACAAATATTTGATGCATTTTAAAAATTATTGAAATATTTTTTAAATAACATAAAATTTGTCCACTTAAGATGTAAATCTAACAATTTAGTAACTTTATTGAGTGAGACAACTGTCGCCATATATCAGTTTTTGAACATTTCCATTTCTCCAGTGAGACCACATGGAACCACTGAGACGTGATTTACCTTCTCACAGTGGCTGCATGTGCTGGGACATGGATGTATCGTAATTTATTGTCTAAAGAAGTTAGAATATTTCCTTTATTCAGTGAACTTAATTGTAGCTACATTTTTTAAAGTATTAACAATTAATTTCTTGCAATGCAATACTCAATAAAATCTGCTCAACGTGGAAATTTTGACAAATAAAAAAAGGATCTCAAAAATTATATGCCTTTATACACCAATAAATATTATAAAATACTCCTTCCTTCCTAAATATTTCCTAAATATTCGAAATTTCATTCGTGAAGTGTTAGCATTTAAAATTGCATTGGCTTACACTACCATTACTAAGAGTGAGGCCAATCATTTTTACATATGTTGTTCTATTTTACTTTTTGTTGCCAGTTTTCTATTAATGTACTGTTTATACTCTAATTTTATAAATTTTCTTCCCTTAATAAATAAATAATTTACTATATCTACATTTGTCACATAGATTGCAAAGATTTTCTTCATTTAATGTGTGTCTTTTAAATCTTTTTATTAGTTTTTAACTTTTAAATATTTTTATATTTTATTTAGTCAAAATATAATCTACTTTCAAAGTGATTATTATTACTACTGCCATGTTAGAAAAACCTATCCAACTAAAGATTTTTATAGTTTTTTTATGCTCTTAACATATTTTTATGACTTTCTCAAAATTGTGCTATCCTATCATTTTTATTAATTTTTGTATGGATAGACACAGTGAAACAGGAAGAAAATATTCAAATGGGAAAGGGCACTGGTGGGGAGAAAGGGAAAGGACGAAAGGTAAAAGAAAAAATGATGCGAAAAGAAGGAAAAAATGGCAAAAACTTTTGTTAATAAGAAAGGGAAGAGGGGTTAAAGGATGGGTAGGGGAATAGGGAAAAAAATCATGTTGTATCATGTACAGATACAAACTCCCTATAATGAATGTGATCATTATGCGCAACTAAAAAGTACCACTAAACTTAACTTAATAAAAAATAAATTAAATAGAAAAACAAAGCAGTATAAATAATTGAAACTTAAATATATAATTTATGTGTAATTTATCATTTCATGGTGTTAAGACTGATATATAATTTTCTCCCTAAACATGTATACATAAATATACTTACTGAACTATCCATCATTTCTTCATTTTTATGTATTTTGAGAGAGTTTCATTAATAACAATTTTCTTTTGTATATTTCAAGGTTTTTATTTTTTCTCTACCTTTGGTTAGAATCTACTTCATGATCATCCCTTATACATTTGTTACATGAACTTTATTCACCAAATACATTTTTAGGTCTCTAATTACTCTCTTTTCTCTGAACTTGCAATATTTATCGTAAATCGTCTGTATAGCATATTTTCAGCAGAGTGGGCTCATTGTTTTGGTATTTCCTTTACTTACTGATTCTATGCTGGTGCACTTGAATGAGCTTCCCGCGGTGTTGGCCTGCAAGGTCCCCCCAGGGATCCTGTCTCTTGAGATTTGCACATTGTACTGGGAGTGGTTTCAGAAATTAGTGGAATACAATGAAATAACTGATATGTTTTTCTGAAATGAGATTTAAAAAGACAAAGGCTCCATCTTTCTGTCTCTGAGGGTCTGTCTCTGTTTCTGTCTCTGTCTGACTCTGTTTCTCTCTGTCTCTCTCCATCTCTGTCTGTTTGCCCATTTCTCTGTCTCTCTCTGTCTCTTTGTCTCTCTGTCTCTCTGTCTCTCTCTCTCTCTCACTTTGTCTCTCTCTTTCCCAGTTACCCATTTTGCAGAAGTCAGTTACCACATCAAAAAGAGGGTCAGGCAGCCTGAAGCCCATGGTGAGAAACAGAACCTTTGGCAATGGCTAGTAAGAAACCAGCCCTGCTCACCACCACCTGAGCTGGTTCTCCAGGCCCAGTTCAGTCTCCAAGACTGCTAAACATTTGTTGCTTGGTGTTTATGTTTCTCTCTTTTCCTTTTGGCAAAAATGTGACATTAGAGCATATGATAAACTCTGGTATAGATTTAGATGTGTTAAATTGGTGAGTCTTTTTAAACTATCAAATTTTCCAATCTTTCTGTATTATTTCCTCCATTAATAGCTCCTTCCAACCATGACTTGGTACCCATGAAAACAGGATCTTATGGAATCACCATTTACTGTGTGAGGGAAGTGGATTCATACAATGCATGAGTTTTCTTTGGCATATGCTGATCAAGTCTTCCCTATCATCAAGAGATTTACTGATCTCTCTCCCTCTAAAAGAGATTTTGTCAGTAGGCAGCAGGGATGAATATTCCAGTTAAGAAAGCTAAAATGATATGATTTCAAATCACCCACTATAGTTAATGTACTTTGAATATTTAGGATACCTGTCAGAGAGAACTGCAGAAGCTCTTTAAAACTTTTGTATTTCCTGTTGTAAATATAATATTACAGAATATCAGTAAAAATCCACAAAGAGTTTACACATACAACTTGTCTTCATATATCATGTTCTGGATAAAAAGTTCCTAGTCATTTAACAGGTAGCCTTATAAATGATATGAAATAGATGAAGAATTGCATTTTTGTCTACAGCAATTTCATGGTTAATTAATAACATGTAAAAGCATCATTTACTTCTGATCTATCACTAACAAGACCAAAATTCATAAAAATATGAAATGAATGCACTAGTGTTTAAAAATGAAGCCATGTTTAAAGAATGAATGAAACTATCCAAACTTGGTATTATCAGAAAACATGTCTGGTCTTTAATTAGATATAAACATCTCTTCTCAGAAGGAAGAATCAGCTTTGAATTATTTCTGCATACAAAATGGGATATGACTGGTAAAACCAGTTTTCTTTAAATGTCTGTTTTGTTCACTGTTTTGCTTTTTTGTTTCTTTGTAAAATTTGTTTCAGGCTCAAACTTGATATATTATAATAAATATGACAATTTATTCAATGCCATAAAAAGTACTTGGACTCATTTTATTTTTATTTGAATTTACAAACAGCTCATTAAGGTTCTCTGAGGTGAATCATGTGATTGGCAGTTTCCAACCCTTAAAGGAAAAAATGGTTTATTTGGCTTATGGATTCATGATTTCAGTCCATGGTCCACTGGCTCTGAGGCAGAAACAGCTTGATAAACAAGCATAATGGAGGTCAGCTGCTCACCGTATTGTCACAGGAAGCAGAAAAGAAGGAAGCAGCGGGGGACAAGTATACATACTCTCTGGTCATGCCCCCTGGTGACCCACTTTTACCAGGAGGCCCCATCTAACAGTTCGTTCAGTTATGAACTGTCTATCAGTGAATTGATCCACTGATGAGTATGGTGCCCATGATCCAATCACCTTACAAAATCCCCTACTTCTAGACTTTTGGGGAATATTTTAGATCTAAACCATAACTATTTGAATCATATCAGACAAGGACACCTATTCACTGAAAAGTTCGCCTTTTCCAATACCTATTTTCTCTACAGCAAAACAGTTCTTGAGAATACCTAGTCAGCCATAGCATGAGAATTAGAAATTTTCAAAAAATGTATCTTACTCTTTTCTTTTCTTTGAACAAGGGAAATTCAATTCCAAAGACTATCTGTAGGTTTGGAACTCATGCTTCAGTAACACCTGAATAAAAATAAGGCACATATTTTATCAGTTCACTTTAGTAACTCTTAAAAATTTTTTCTGTTTTTAAATGAATTTTCCAAAAGTTTTAATTAGATACAGCAAACTTTTGACTTGCCAGGGTCACACTGAATGAAGAGAGATTGTCTTGGACCACATAAAAAAATATTTAACACAACTAATGCAAGTTTAATAATTCAATTAGAAAAATCACATGTTTGATTAACAATAACTGCCTATCTTCACAAGCACTCGGGTGTTGATAGATTGACATGCTGTGATTGATAATGATTGCATCTTACTTGCCAGCCAAGTGTATGGTAAATGTGGGTCTCGATTGGACTGAGTGTGGTAGGTGCAAGGGGCGAAGTCAGTACAGCTCTGCAATCCGCTCTTTCTTCCATGGCATTCTGCTGATACCTAAGCAGCCACACTTGAGCACGGTACAACTGAATCGTAAAAAATACACTATTGCTAACCTTCACATGACAATGCGAAAAGTTTAGAACTTCATGGGTCTGTGTTACTAGTTATCCAGGCTTGTGTGTAACCTGTAGGACATAGGTTGGACGTGGCTGACATACACTGTTATTACAAAATTGTGATTATTTTAGCTAGACTTTGTGTTCTTATATAAGGTTGACCTGAAACGTTCCAATTTGATCTCACGTATTTAGAGAAAACACTGTAATTTTTTTTATCTCTACACTAATGTGCTTTCTTCATATTAGTAGTTTATCTTCATTTATTTATTTATTTTTCCAGTACTGGGGATCAAACATGGCACCAGGGCCTCACACAGGGTGCTAGCCAAGTGCTTTACCATGTAGCTACATCTCTAGCCCAAGGGCTCTGGATTTGAGCATGCCTACTTGTAAAGTTAATGTAATTATGTGTTAAGAAATTTAATAAAATGTTGACAGTTAAGAAAATAGAATTGTTCATAAATCTCAAAATAATAAAATAAATGTAATGTCAGATATGTTAACATGCACATGCATATTTTTGTCACCCTGTGTGGGCAAGATAGCTTTCTGGCAACACTTGATTCAGATAATCTAAGTTGATGCTATCTAATTTAATTTAAATTATTTCATTTTGAACTGTGAGAGACTGTCAAACACATTAACAATAGTGTACACATGGAAACCTAAAAAATAAACAAAAAACCTTCTTCATTTAACAGTCTATATTTCCTTGATAATTTGTATTTAAATATTTTAAGCATATTTTTTATTCATAGTACTTACATAATTTTACCTTATAAGTATACTAGGCTCTTCTTAATAAATTTCTTACACATATTAATTTATTTATCTAAACTCTTAGCCTACTGTCAGGATATATAACTGAAGTTGTGTGTGAATGTATATATATATATTTTTTTGAAGATTTTTTTTAATTTGTAGTGTCTACATTTCAAGTGTTGATAAGCTTTCATGTTCCTACAACCATTTCAAGTCTTTTTATCTTATTTTGTTTATGGTCTAAATTAAAGAAACAATTTCAGCCTTTACACACTTAGAAGTAACTGGAATAAAGATTAGCATTGTTCTGTTTTGGTAAGTATGTGTAGTTATGATTGTCATTTGTAGCTGAGAATTTAAAAAATGACTGACAAGACTTGCCAACTTGGAGATAAATTTTCTTATTAGTAATAATAATATTAGTAATTTTCTTCATGTTTTATGGGAAATTTATCACCAAAGAACAGGATAGACAACATCTGCATTTGGAGCTCACAAATTAATTGTTATTTTTTAAAGCCAAAAATAAATTAAGAAGTTAAGAGTTTTGTCTGCCACAAGAAATTTTGAGCAAATTTCCTTTATTTTCTCCTCAGGGTAACAGAAAGCTAGAGTGGTATGTTATGTATGTTAATGGTCTAGCCTTTGCTTTCCTTAAATATTTTTTATATTCCTATCACAATTGTGAAATTCCCATGCTCCCATCCAAGTCATATTAGGCAGAGAGATAGAAATGCATCATTCTCCCCTTGCCTGGTCTAATCACAGCTTTCTCCTCTCAAAATAACTTGCCTTTCTCTTTTATCTCAAGAAGATTGTTGGTGATGTCATGCAATTACTTTTTCTGTTTCAGTGGAATGAAAACGAGCATAAGCTAAACATCTGAAAAAATCTCATCTTTTTGTTCTCACTTTTTAAAATTACATATGAATTTCCTCTTAGCAATGTATAACAGTACAAAACCATTCCATAAAATCTCTAATCCATCTTTCATAAAGATATAGAATTTACTTTTCCTCTTCTTGAATATGAGTTGGGCTTAATGTCTAACTTCTAACAAAACGAATAACTTGGAAGCAACTTATGACTTGTGAGGCTTGATTAGAAAAGGTAGAATAGCTAGGTATGTTGATGCAAGCCCAGGATCCTACCACTCTGGGCGACTGACGCAGGAGGATAGGAAGTTTGATCTCAGTCTAGAAAACGCAGTGATTAATGACTCTGACTCAGAGTAAGTTAAAATAAGGAGTGGAGGACTCAGCACAAAGCCCTCAGACTCAGTTGCAAGAGAAGACATAAGAAAGGGTGGCATAGATTTGACTTGACTTTGCTTGTTTGGTGCATGCATCTTTGCAGTTCTGAGTCATTATGTAAGGTACCTTTCTTTCCTGAAATCATTGTGTTGTAAAGTTCATGAGACTAGAGAATATAAACGCAGATGTCCAAGCATCCCCTCTGGAAAACTAAGTCCCTTCTGCAGCAATTGCCAGACACCACGCTGAATCAGCAAATGTCCAGAAAATGACCCAGGCTCACTGTGGACTCAGACAAGAAGAAGCAGACATAATCAAACTTTCTGTACCTAATGAGCAAACTAAATGGTAGCTATGGTCATTTGGCTACCACTGGAATAAAATGGCTAGTTCAAGTGTTACACCCTGTTTTAGTGACTGTCTTGGTTACTTTTCTCTTGTTGTTGGGACAGAACACATGACACCCAACATGAAGGAAGGAAAGGTTTATTTAGCTCACTGTTTGTGGAAGTTTCAGTCCATAATCAGCTGGCTCCAAGGCAGAGGGGCATGGCACTGGGGCAACACTTGAAGGCAGCAGCCAGAGAAAAAGAGGGGAACAAGCCTCTTCTTCTCCTTTATATTGTACACAGGCCATCCCCTGCCCACCTCCAGGGCCGGTGTAGCCCTCCCAAAATCCCTGTGCCCTCTTCTTGCACAGAATGAGGATATTTACAAAGTAAGGATCCTGGCTCCCTGCTGGGTTTCTCAGTTAAACTTCTAAACTTCTCAAGTTGGCACATTGTATTAACCGTAACAGTGACAGTTAACTAGTAAATTGTTTCTAGATGGAGGAAAGATTGTCACATGACATTAGTAATCATTCTCTATGCAACCCATCTCCTGGGATTCTTAGGTGTTCCTAGCATTACAATGGAGATACAATATGCTTTAAACATATATAGCATTGCCTGGTATCTTACATTAATCGTTTACTAATATATTACTTTTACAAATTTCTGCCCCATTGTTTCAATTATTGATTGATATTAATACTAAAATTTGAAAGTTTTCATGGTTTCAGCAGCTCTTTCCATAAAACAAAGAAAAAAACTATCGAGTTCTTTAGAAATTATTTTTGAATTTTGTTTTCTTTTTAGCTATTGAAAATTATAAAAGTGATGTATCAGTTTAAAATAAAATATTCACAACTTATTCCAATTCATTTTTTTAAAGTATTAATTTGGTTAATAGTCTCTGAGTAAAAATATCTTGGCTGTGGTTTAAATTCCTGTGTGCAAACTCAAGTCACAGGTCATAAGATCTCATTTGATTTGAATTCTTTGCACCACTGAAGAGAAGTGTTCAATATATTTTGCATATTTTATTACTCACTATCTTTTGCTAAACTGATTTTAAAAGAAATGATCTCTTCCACTAGTTTTGCATTAACAGCCACGAATCAACTAAAATTTCATTTGATTGTTAATTGTCTTCATAACCAGATACTTAGTAGAAGATAGCAGTAGACAAAAATCAATGAACTTAAGTTTTGCATTTGTGTTTTACACTTCTGTTTGTTTGTTTCTACAGCCTTCTCCCCAGTCCCTTCCCCAGCATCACTGTGGGCAGGACACAAGCAGAATGAATGCGATCAACAGAATTAATTTTATTGGGAGTAGATATAGTCTTAATTTAATAATGAAATAGTTAGTTTCTAAGTAAATGAAAAATATACTTGATCCTTGATAACTCCTGATAAATAACCATATAATAAAATACTTAAAAGAATGAAACATCCTGTACAACATCTTATTTTATAAATAGAAAATTGATTAAAATGAACTTAATCATCTAAAATTTATTATGGTCATTTAAAACAATTTGTCATGGTTGTGTGTACCTGTAACCCCAGCACTTGGGAGGCTGAGGCAGGAGGATTGCCTTGAGATCAAGGCCAGCCTGGGCTACAGAGTGGGAGCCTGTCTCAAAAATGAAAACAAAACAAAACAAAAACCAAAAACTCTCTTTGTTGACTTTTTAAAAGAAAAACGTTACATGCAACATTTTCATAAAACTTATCCTGAACCCCTGATAAATTTCCTGTAAAATACAATGCTGCAATCTGGCTTAAATACTTTTTCAGTGGAATAAGATAAAAAGGGTAATAATAAGAAGCAAAATTAAATTCCTCTTGATAAATGTCTAAAATATTACCACAGTTCAGTTTATTATGGAATTAAATACTTGATTAATCTATGTTGAAAATTAAACAAAAAAATTAAAGAAAATGTGACTATTCTCAGTGCGCACGCAGTATGTTTTGACAAGTAAAACAGCAAAAGAAAATCAAGGACATGTTCCCTTATATGTGTATCAACAACATAAACTGAGATCTCTACTATCTCAATGCAGGGATAAAAATTGATTATGAAAGAAGAACATTTCAAATAACTAATAAATGTCTAGCATTTGGTGCTGATTCATTGTATCTCAGATATGAAACTTCAGGATAAGTGTGACAGTGTATTGAAGGCCACTCTTGCGGCTGTGAATTTACATGCTACTTCACAAACCCTAAAATAAGTTGGTAATTTCTGATGACCAAAGCAGGATGTATCAGAACCCATACACAGCGATCCATTCTTCCATATCGTTATTGTGGCTTTACTACCCTTGTAAAAAAGACAGAAATCAGATATTCAAAACCTCTAGCAATGAGAAAAACAGATTTTTCTATGTGTACTCTGTTGAACATTTTCAACATCAGATAGTGTCAGAATTGACCCCATAAGGCAGAAGGAGAATCTGGACCATAGAAGTCAAAAGTATGCAGGCTTTTAAACTAAGTGGTACATTAAAGCACAGTTCAGCCTGGGGGTGGTTCTCAGGCCACATGGTCCTAAGAGAATGCAGAGAAATGCTAGTGACAAAGATAATCCATTACATAAACATAGACACAGCCTCCCATCCACACCTACATGCAAACATAGTTTCTCTTTATTTCTAACTTTTATAAACTACTAATGTAGTAAGAAAGAACTTACCAAGAGTCCCAAACAGATTGAAGGAAAGAAAATGTGAAAGAACACCATCTGGTAGTCGACAGAGACACATGTTCATGCCTTGTGTTTCTGCATCTGGACATCCTAAGCAGTGGAGAGCTTGAGTTTTGCACCAAAGGCAGTTGGAAGAAGCGTGTTTCTGATGATGGTTGACAGAACTTCCATAGTCATGGAAGTGGCTGGGATTATTTTTTAATGATTTTTTTATTTGTTATAGATTCTAACAAAAAAATTTTAAAAAGACAAGTTAAATGCCTTTTTGCATTTTTCCCAGACATAGCTGAAATTATGAATAAAATCGAGCTTGTCTTTATGCCGTGCTGGCTCCAGTCCCATGCGGGGCGCTTACCGTGACATGGTTAAGACCTTGTCTTCATCTTGACTCACGCAGTGTAATCTCGCAGGTATTTCTTGTAACTCAATATATCCTGGAAAAACTTTTGTGTATATTATATGCCCCTTTTGTCTACACTCACCTTATTAAATGGCTTGTTAGGATTGAATGGTTTCATTTCAAAATCTCTGCTTTACAAAGCAGAGAGTTGTAGTTGGGGTGTGTATGTGTGTGTGTGTGCACACGTGTGTAATAATGATAAATATGTAACATCCTTTACTACACATGAACATTTCAACATTCTATTCCAAACACACTGAGAAAAAGAGAAGACATTGCACAGGGAATACATTTCTTCAAATATTTAAGGAGGTGTAATGTTAACATAGAAAATACACGTGATATCTTCCAAAATTTAGAACTAGAACAAAGGCACAAATATCAGACAATCTGGCAACAAAGGCATGTTCTACTTCTTAAAATGTGGTTAATTTAAGTTGAGGTTGAAGGAAAAGCAAAATATTCTTTATTAACCACCATCTAAGCAAGACATCAAAGCACACACCCAGCACAATCCTGCTGGACCTTCTTTATCTTTGTGATGATTTTCCCACAGCAGAGCACTGGTTTCCTGCAGCTGTCTCATCAGTTCCAGGTTAGTTTCAAATAAGCAAAATGATTAGTGCAAGGTAGAAGTATGAGAAATTGTAGAGTTCAATACAGAGTTTATTTGTTCGTTCCACAATGCTGGAGAAGTCTGAAACAGCTGGCCCTAGGGTTGGTTCCTTCTCTGAAGGTTCTAGGGGAGGATCTATGCTGTCTTTAATATACTTTTTTCTTAATTGTACATATTCATGGGTTGGTATGGATGTTTCAGTGAAAATTTAAGTTGTTACAGCAATTATAGAAAATAGTTACAAAGAATCCTCAAAAAATTAAAAATAGAACTATCATACACGTGTATGATGCAGCAATCCAACAACAAAATATATATTCAAAGGAAGCAAAACCAGCAGGTAGCGGGGGCACCCGCGCGTGTTCACTTTAGCGCTATTCACGCTGGCTCCAAAATAAAACAGCCTAAGAATCCTTGATTAATCTTGTTTTGTAGATGAACCATTCCACCCTCTACCTGTGTTCTCATGGTTGTCTTCCTCCATCTATCTCTGCATCACTTCTCTTTTTCTAAGGACAGCAGTCATAATACATTGTTAGCGAAAGGTTTTAATAAATCGTTGAGAAAATGAACGCAAGTAGTAGGACAAAAATAAACAACACCCCAAATCCTTTCTGCTATGTTAACTAACTCTTCTTTTTAGATACAGACTATTTCCATTGATTTCTTTTTTGTTCCCTTGGGTTTTTGATTCAGGTTGTGAAGTGTGATGCCTTCTAAGTGTCATTGCTGAGATCAGAAGGTTTATTTGTAACAGAAGATGCCCCCTCTCCCCACCGGTGCACTTCAGTTGCCCAGGCAACTAACTCGTCACCCTCAATCACACTGTGAGCATGGATACTGACTCTCAAAAAATGATTCTGTTTTCTTTCAATTCTTTACCATTCTGACCTTCTATATCCATTGTAAGGATCATCAGAATTTAATAAAGAATATTAAATTAACTTTCTTATTCTTTAATATTAAGTAAATTTGGACATTTTATCTTAGTATTGCTATGTTGTTTCATATTTTTTAACCAGTAAAATATTTCAATCAAAATTTTCATGTTTTTTGCATGTACATTTATTGCACCTTTTGCCACTAACGGAATCTTTTATAAATATGAGGAATTTTAACTAATACCACAAACAGAGAAAAAAAAAGTGTAGTTTAACAAAACAGTAACCAGAGAACACCCTGACCACATTACTCGAACCAGGAGGAATCATATAGTTTTACCTGCGGAAGATCTCAGTCTGACCTAACTGCAATTATTTTCCTAAATTTCATAGAAATCAATTCCCTACATTTTCCTAAAATTTCAAGTTCATCGTTTTTATCAGTATGCTTTTATGTTTTGAACTTTAGATTAAAATGAATGAAATCATGTATTATTTTCAGTAGCTCTTCTGTTTAACATCTTTATGAAATTTGTTCAGTGCTGTAGGTAGCTATAAATCATATAGTATCCCACTATATGATTGTAACAAAATTTATGCATCCTATATTTGATGTCAATTGATTGGCTCCTAATTCTGGACTTGTAACAATAATGGTGCTAGGCGCATACATTTATAGGACCTTTAGTCCACAATTGTACATGTCTTTCTTGTTTATGCACCAAGAAAGCAAACCGAGATATCACCAGTATGTTCAATAATTGTTCCACTAAGGGAAAGAAAATCAATTGTCATCTAAATCTGTGTGAATTGTTGCTACCATCAGCCACTTCACCATTAGTCATTCAGGTGTTTTGGTGCTGCTCTATCACTGTGGTTTATCTTGATTTTCCAGTTTACTAAATGAAATTATATATATGTCTATATGATTTCAGGTCCTCATATCACATTCTTCTTCATGTATAGGAGGTGTATGTTGTTTTCTTTTTAAAAATCACATATTACTAATTACTAAGAATTCCTTCCATTCTGTTATAAATGATAATTTATGATAAAGAAAAATTTTATTTTGATGTTATAAAAGTTATCAATCTTTGTTATGTTTATAGTGATGTTGACTGAAATTTCCTCTATTTAAGGTTATGGAAATATTGTCTCCTACTATCTTTCATGAACTTCACCATTTCTTATTCATATTTAAATTTTTAATTCAAATGAAATTTAAATTTGTACATCATATGAAGTAGTCGTTCAAGATTCAGTTTTCAGACAAGGCTGAAGCAAGAGGACCATTGTGAGTTTGAGACGAGCCTGGGCCACAAAGTGAGTTCAAGGCTGGCCTGAACTACAAAATGAGACCCTGTCTCAAAAAATAGGGTAAGGGATTTAGCTCAGTGACCTAAGTGCCTGCATGGCAGGTGCGAGGTGAGTTCAATGCCAGGTACCAAAATTTAAAAAAAAAAGTTTAGTTTTCCTGTGCAACTAATTTGCTGTAAATTACAATTTATGGAGAAGAACAGGCTTCTACTGGGTGCCGTCTTTGTCATAAGACAAGGATGTGTATCTACATAGTTGTGTACACAGGCTCACACTCTCTCAGTTACTTTTTTGTTGCTGGAACAAAGCAACAGACACAGGTTAAGGACGGAACAGTTCATTGTATCTCACAGTTTGCGGAGGTTTGAATCCATAGTCAGTTGGTTGCAGGACAGATGGGAAATGGCAGAGAAGAGGCAGTCCGTGGCAGGGCAGGCATTCTCTTTATATTCTCTTTATATTTCATCTCTTTATATTCCATCGAGGCTGCAAGGGCATTCGCTGATGCCCCCAACAGCTCAGGTGGGGCCTCCACCGTGCACACCCAGAACAATGATGCACCCCTAATCCCAGAGTCACACACCCACGATCCAGGCATCTCCCAATCCCTCACCTATGAGCACATGAGCTTTTGGGAGACATCTAGGTGTAAGCCATCACACACACACCCACACACACACACATCCCTGATTCAGAGACCTCTGTTTAGTGGTTTCAAATATTTTTTTCATAATAATTACATGATCTTAAGCACTGTTGGCTTGAAATATGGAAATGCACATTTTCCTCAGTTTTTTCTTTTTTTTCTTCTTTTTTATTAAAGGTTATTGTGTCTGGGTCTTGGAAATGCCATTCACATTTGGAGTCAAACTTTTGCCCACACTCTCCTGAATAAAAAATAGAAAATATTCCATTGGGAGTTTGATTGGAATTACATTTAGAGATCAGTTTGAAGAAAATTAATATTTGTATAACTCTGTCTTACATTCTCTGGACATGATATATCTTATTAATTATACAGAGCAGATAAATTTCCCTCATTATGTATGCTTTTAAAATATTTTCTGATGAGAAGAATGAAATACTATGTGCTGGATTTAATCCTGATTTTTATATTTTTGTGATTATATTAATAACAGATTTAAATTCTTATTTTCCTTACAATTTTTGGCTAGTGTATGGGAATGCAGTTGATTTTCCTGTATTTAAGTTTCATGTATTAAATGAGGTAGATTTAGATTTAGCCCTCCCTATGGTAACAAGTGGTATCTCATCACATAGATATATGCATTATTATACTGGTCCAATGATTTTTATAAGTATCATGGTTTTCAACTTTAATATTCCCACTTATATCACTTACTATTTTGCATGTCAGTGTAATTTTAATATTTCTACTGAAATTTTTAAACTTGAAATCTACTGCCATCCACAGTCATAAGAAAATTAATTTTATACACAGCAATTGCTACCATATAGATCCTTTCACTCTATTTTTTATTTATTTAATTTTATTTTATTGTTTTGGTACCAGAGATCAAATTCACAACCTGGAAACTGCCAAGCAGACACTCAAGCCACTGAGCCAAACTCCCAGCCCTATTTTTTTTTTTTTTTTTTTTTTTTGGAGACAGGGTCTCACAGTGCAGTTCAGGCTGGCCTTGAACTCACTTTGTACCCCAGACTGGTCTCGAACTCACAACAATCCTCCTGCCTCAGCCTCTCGAGTGCTAGGATTACAAGTATGCATCACCATGCCCAGCTTTTATTTTTCTTTATATTGAAACTAGATTTCATTAATTTGGTCAAGTTGGCCTCAAACCATGATCCTCCAAAACTTATGTCAACCCTTGCTCCACCACACCCAACCAAAATAACACTTATTTTGTATATTGTTAATATTCCTTTTTTAACCAATTCATATGAAAAAGTTCAGAAATGATCTGAGGCTAAGATGACACTCAGTTATGTTGTTCTTTAGAATGTTTTCTAAGGCCTTTTAATGGAGAGGCATTAGTGATCTTATTCAGTTTTCCTAATTACACTTTTAAGGACAATTTTGAAGAAATGCTGTATATGTTTGTTTAGGATGTTGCTTTTATTGAAAACACTGATTTCATGGCTACTGGCATATCATACTGGGGCTGAAAAATTTATTTGTATCACAAGAAATTCAAATAGTTTACTTGTATGTCATCCAACCAAAAGTCAGAGCCACTGAGAGCTGTCACAGTAATTTGATGTTCACACAAGGTAGTTGTTAAGTGGAACCTCCAACTTCGTTTAAAATTTCAGATTGTTTCTCCCTCAACTGAGAGTATCAGAAAGATATAAAAATGCAGTATGTCTATGGAAGAAAATGTTATTCATTTATAAAAAAGAATGAAGAATGCTTGCTACCATGTGGATGAACTTGAAAATTCTTTAAAAGAGAAGCTAATGCAACAGGTCACACACGGCATGATACTTTTTCTAATAAATATCCAGAATAGCTAAATCTATAGGAACAAAAGGGATTGTTGCTGTTTGTTAAGGCCAGAGGGAATTGGAGGTGACTGCTTATTAGGTTAGCAGTTTGATTTGGGGTGATGAAAAAGCTTTGAGTCTAGATAGAGTTGATGATAGCACAATTTTGAGACTGTATCTTGCATAATGTTAATTTTCAATATGACTATAAATATAAAACTGTATTGCTTTGTTAACTTTAAATTTGTTAATCTTTAGGTGTATAAACTATATCTTAAAAATTATTCCCTCAAAAAATCTACAAAAATATAAAGAACATCAGAAGAAAAGGCATTCTCTGTGCTGATTTAAAATCATTAATTGTTAATTGTTAATTTTTTATAGAAAGGATTAGACATATTCTAATTTGGCCATGGTATAAGTGGATATTACAGATATTTATATTTATATTATTTATGTGTACCCTTCAGGGGTCATAATAGAACCAGGCAACAGTTATTTTGGCAAACTTGCTAACCCAAAGCATATGCTATATACCTCATCATAAAAGTTGTTTTAACAAAGGCTGAAGTCTAGGCCTCTTCTCTTGTTGAGTCCTAGATGAATGCACTAAGAATCATGGTAGTATGATAAGAGTGTAGATGAGTGACTAAAGTGGCCCATCTTCCATTAGCGCCTTGTGAAGGACTATTTCACAGCCTAACTTTGAGCATGAACTCTCTTATTCAGATGACATGTGATTCCCATGACTTGATCCAAGGCCACCAAAAAATTCCTTGTATTCAAATACTGCATCAACCATACTTTCTTTGCCTTAGATAATTTTGAAGACAATATTTATATATTAAAGTGCAATTGTCTCTCCCCATGGATTTAGTGGAGTCAGCAACAGTGAAACGCTTGGGTTTCTATTGTGGATAAAAAGTAGAGAGGAAATAGGATCAGTGTGGATCCCCAGATGTGTCAGCAGGGGACAGAAGTGGCTGGAGTCCATGCAGAGGCTGTGGAGAGAAGGAACTTGAAGAACATCAGGGAAGAAAGCCCGTGGAAAAGTACAGAGGGACCCCAGCAACAAAAATGGGAAAAGGACTACACAGAAGCAATACTTTAAAAACTAGCTCTTGAATACTATATTTTACTCAAAAACATAAAAGTAAAGATTACCCATTTAGGTACAGTATATAAATTCATTTCTCTTAATCATTTAAATCATAAATCTTCAAACAAAATAGAAAATGATGTGTATTACTATACTCTATGAGAAACGGGTTTTCAAGTATGGCGATTTTGGAAAGTGTAAAGAATTTCTATTTCCTGGAAGCCAATTCAATGCACTCACTCTTCTCAGCAACCCACTGAGGACATTCATCTGGGGACACGTTTGATTGATGTGTATTAAGGAGGTTGAGATTTATGTGACTACGCTGGATGCTTATTTGGGGCAACAAGAACATCACTTATTTCTGAAATTAAGAGGCCAGAAGGAGCCTCATTAATGTCACTATGTTTAGCTATTGGAGCGCTTAAAATAAAAGCTATGTATCTGTAAATGGAACAAATTCGGTAGTTCACAAGGCAAAAAGTTAATGATGCTTTTGAATATTTTAGAGTCTAAAGAAAATTACTTCCTTGTAAGTGGTAAACTAAAGGCAAATGGTATTCAAGGAGCAAGGTGAGGCCTCAGACCCAGCATCAGGCCTTGTCCAGCTGACTGGGGGTTCTCTGATGGGGACCCCAAGTAGACTTGCACAGGTTACCACTTGCGCAGGTCACTATTCCAGCTAGTGAATGATTAAGCAAGGAAATGAGCCCTTGCTTCTGGGTCAGATACCAGGCTCCTTGATGTGTTGACAATTCCTTCTTTAAATCTGACAAAGAAAGAAAAAAGTACCATTTTTTTCAAGGTTATGGAAATAATACTGAATTGAAATAATACTGAAATCGAAACTACAGATGAAAGTGGACTTTGGTGAAACGTTTTTAAAAGTCTTGCTATTATATTACACATATAAGACTAGAAGAGGAAAGGCTCTTTTTATTTCATTTTCAAAATAGTTCTTTTCTGCCATTGTTTCCATATGGCGAAAAGTTTTAATTATTTGCCTGTGTGAAATAGTGTTTTGCTTTTATTCTAAGTAGCTCTCAGTTGTTTCACTGACCTTTATGAATTTGTAGAATTTTTTTGGAGTTTTTATATATGAGCTGAAAATATTTTTAATTCAAAAAGAGACAATGGGAGATAATTATACCTTACTCGTGATTCTCTCCCCAAATGTCTAAACTGGCAAGATATTTTTCATGTGATTTATTTCTATTCTTGGGATGAGATGTATGGAGAGATATATTAGGATGAACTTATGAAAATGTGATTTATAGGGACAAAGTGAGAGAAGTCAGAAATTCCATTGTCGTGTTGTTATTTAGGGAATATGTTTTCAGATAAAAATGAACAGTTTTGGTTGAGAACAAAATACATATTCAACTTTAAATGTGACCTTAAATTGCTATGAATTAAAGATTTTCTTTTCCATATTTACTAATCAAAACATTTTTACATATCATTATCTTTACATATCATTAGATAACCTGGCTGTTTTTAGAGACAACCTTGACATATAGCTCAGCGGCAGAGTGCTGGCCTACCGTGTGGTAAGCAGTGGGTTCAATCCCTAGTACCACACAAAAAATAATACAGAACTGTAAATTGTCATGCCCAGCACAGCTTTTGAATTTCCTGGGGGAAGGATGTTGAGAGGATGGAGAAATAAGAATCAGAATACAGAAAACTGAGGTCAGGTGGAGCCGCCTCTCCAGATGAGAGGAAAAGAACTGCTCAACTACTGCAGCACATTTGTTTATACATTTGGCAGGTTTATGTCACATGACACCCATCTGCCTGGCAGCCTGTTTGCTTGGGTGTTCTTGGAAGTGGAACCACTTGTTCACGTGGTCCGCCTCGGGCACTCATCGTTCTCTGGACTGTCCTAGTTTCAGCCCCACTCTTGTAATTGATCTCCAGCTTCAGTCACTCCTGACCATGTCATAAGACGATCTGGCCACTTTTTGAGAGAAACTGATACACAAATACCGATATTAAAACATGCAAGGATAGAGCTCAGTGGTAGAGTGCTTGTCTACCATGTGGTAGGTGCTGGGTTCAATCCCTAGTACCAGACAAAAAAATTGATAATGTTTAACTGTAAATACTTTAGGTGCATACATTTGTGCAACATTATGCATTGTTCCTATTACAGCTATTTTACACAGGTTTTATGCCAGAAATAAATCTCTGAAATCAATAAGCCAGTCTTCTACTTCTCGATCAGAGAAGACAGAATGAAGAATTTTAACACATTTCATGATTCTCTCCCCAAATTTGGAATGCAATAAAATGGAAATGGGTTAGAGAAACAGGCTAAGTGAAAAGATCTGGGATATTGACTAAACTATGTCTCTTCTGCAGGAATGATTTACTGTGCACACTCCAGAAGTGCAAAGATGATCAGAAAATTTTTGTTTTGTCCTTGATGGAAAAATTTTGGGAAACAGTATAGGAGAATAATCACCCAGAATTAATACCATCATTTGTAAATAAATGTATAAAGGAGAGAAAAGCATCACGTAAGTTCAAACTTTTTTAATCTCTGAAATATTAGAAGACAAAAAAGTCATAGAGTAAGCTATCATGATACTAAAATAAAACTCTGTAGTAAATATATGCCTGTAGACTTGATATGCAAATGAAAGTTATATATTTGAAATTGCCTTTCAGTTAGGATTTGAGAGGAAGTGTTGACATGACCAGGAAAGGAGCAAAGGGAGATAGAAAAGAAACAGTAAGTACTCTGTTTATTTTAATTAGTAAGCAAACCCGTGTAATTCTTTCCTACAACCAAGCATATTGTAAGTGCTCTTCAAATGTGAGCCCCTTTAATACATCTAGCAAGCTTGTGAGTCTGCTTTTATCACCCTACATGCTCTGCAGATGAGAAAACTGAGGCACAGAAGTGAAGTCAGACTGCCAAATTTACGCAGACAGTAAGTGACACAGACAAGGTTAGAATCAGTGTTTTAAGTTTTGATTGCTGTCACTCCATAAAACATAGCAGGCTATATATTTCTCCATAAGTAAATGTATTTTTAAAAAATGCCTTGGGAAGAATTTCACTAATTTTTCTCACTTTCTTATCAGTACCTGCACACATACACACAGATATGTGGCTAGTATATTACTCACTTAAGACGAACTGGCTAGCAACTAGGAAAGTAAGATTTGTATCGCATGAATCAGGATTTATCTCATAATGCAGACTTAACTGTTTGACTTTCCTGCCTTGAAACCAAACTGTTTCAAATGGAAAAATAAATGATTTCTTTCTAAATATAGAAATAGTTTCTGGAATTAAAAATAAAATTCACATTATAGCAGATCTGAACAAAAGCAACACACAGGCAAACACATAAAAGCAGAGACAAATATTACTTCAAAAGATAGATGAAATTAATAGATGCAAAATAGAAACATGCAGAGTAGTAAAAACAAGAGTATTTAAAAATTAGTATACATGTGTATTGAAATACTTTACTTTCAATAAAAAAGACTTATTCAAAGAATTCATACAGAGTTCAACTAACTGTAACAATTTACATTACATTGAGATGAAGAAAAACATACAATACAATAAATGTCCTCTATTTTATAATTAGGACCCAAGATAGACCCCCAAAAGTTCATTGCATTGAAGGTCTGATCTCTAACTCATCAGCTTTGGGATACTGGTTAGACCATGAGGACTTTGAAGCCATCGAATAATTGATTGATGACCTCACTGGCTGAAAGAACTCTTATTAGAAGGTGGAGCCTACCTGATTGAAACAGATCACTGGAGGCATGGCTTTGAAGGGTGTATATTGTCCCTAGTCCTTTTCTTCTGGCTCTTCTGTCTCTGTTTCCTGGCCATGAGGAGGTGACTGCCTTCTTTGCCACACCTTCTGCCATGATATTTTTGCCTTGACACCGAAAAGCAATGGAGCCACCTAACCATGGGCTGAAACTTCTGAAACCGTGAGTAAAAGTAAACCTTTTTGTAGTGGTTGAAACATTGTGTCAACTTGAGAAGTTTAGCAGTTTAACTAAGCAACTCAGCAGGGAGCCAGAGTCCTTCCTTTGTGAACATCCTCATCTTGTGCAAGAAGAGGGCACAGAGATGGTGTGCCCAGAGAGCTGGGATACAGTACAAGGGAGGAAAAGAGGCTTGTTCTCCCCCACATTTTTGCTCTTGCTACTTTTGCTGTCTTTTGCTGCCTTGAACTGTTGTGCCATGCCACCCTGACTTGGAGACAGCTGATTACAGACTAAACCTACACAAAATGTGAGCTAAATAAAACTTTCTTTCCTTAATTTTGAGTGTCAGGTATTTTGTCTCAGCAATGAAGAAAAAGTGACAAAGACACCTTTTCTCTTTTGATTACTTCTGTGTGGCATTTTTTCACATCAATAGAAAGTTGATTAACACATTGTTTCCACAAAATTAATCAAATTAACACCATGATTCAGGGCAATTCAGGGAGACAGAACTCAAAAAAAGATAAAGAATATAACTGTCAAAAGATTTTCAAGATTATATATATATATATATATATATATATATATATATACACACATACAAGTACAACCTATTAATTAAAACAGAAAAACAATGAACCTATAAAAAATTTGGGTAGAAGTCATGAAAAAACCTTTTACAGATGCAAAAAAAATGAAAAATATTCAAACTTATTAACAATCAAAAGAAATATTAACTAAATCCCCATGTAAATGCTTTCTTACCCACCAGCACATTCTTTAAATTATACAACATCAAGCACTGGTCAGGACATGAAAGAACAGAATCATTCAACCACTGGAGATGGAAAAATGGAAGCCAGCTGCTTGGAAAGCAGTTTTGCTATTACCTACCAGAGCTGAATCAATTCTTAACTCAGTGATGTACAGGAATCAACTGAGAAAATTTAATTTTTTTAAGTAAGTCTTATGATCTGGCTCCACCTCAACAGTTCTGATTTGGTTGGTATGGAGTGCAACCTGGGTGCTCAAAGCCTTAGACGCTTTCCAGGTGATCTCAAAGCACAGTAAGGTTCAGAGAATGCTGCCAATACCTGCAACATCAGGATCTATTTCACAGGGTTTCCTGGAAGAAACTACCAAAAATATAAAAGGAGTCAAGGCCTTGATAGCCGAACATAAATATAGTTAGAATGTGTATCCATCTGCAATAGATACAAAATTGTGGAATAGTCAATAAAATAGAAAACAATGAATGAAAATACAACTTCCTGCATTCATAACACTGACTCTCTGAAACATAATATTGAGTGAAAAATATATGTTGCAGAGGACAAATCACAATACATTTCCCAGTTACAGTGTCTGAAGTATGAAAATGTAAACATCATGTTTTAATTAGGTCTGGGTACTTGGTATAGACGATGAAGAAGATAGAAATCTTAAGCAGTAGCTGGTACAAGTTTAGCCATAGCGGTTAATTCTGTGAGAAGAAAAAGTGGTCTCCAGTGAATGGACCATAAAAACTACAACTGTTGTTCTCTGTCTTGCCCTGGTGGTAGGCACACAGCTGTTTGTTTTACTGCTGCCATTCACCTCTTTATAGCATATATATTTTTGTACACTGTGCATACTATTTCCCAATATTTTTAAAATAAATTCTTGGAGATGTTTCAAGCAAAATGTTGGCTAAAACATTGTTTATGTAAGCACCATTACTTTTGCTATTAAGAGAAAAATATGGGGGCGGGTGTCAAGACTGGATACATACATCATGAATAGAATACTGTTGCTGAAGTCGTGGTGCAGGATTCAGTTATGCAGACCAAACCAATTACGGTGAGATCTACGAGGCAAGGATAGATCAGGGAGGGGCTCAGGCTTCCGTGACTCAGAAACTGAAGCACAAGGGAATAGGCTTGGTAGTGAATAAAGGTCCTGATCATGTAATGGACATCTGTATCATTTACTAAAGTAGGAAAACATGCAGGTAGAATAAAGATCTTTATGAACAAGAGTTCAGATCACAGTCCCTGCTGATACCATCGTTGATTAATTTGACTCTTCTAACAAGGTGGAAGTGTGGAAAAGACACATAAATGTCTGGTTCTCAGGAAAAAGAACTGGGCTTAATATATACTTGCTGATCATCAATACATATTTATTAATTATATTTGGAACTAAAGAAGAGATTGCATAAGATAGTACAAAGTGAGCCAAGAAGACATTCTAGGGTGCACAGGGAGTAAACAGAAAATCTGTGCAAAGCGACACTGAAAAGGCATTCGGTAGAACCAAAACAAAATGCGATGCAGCATTTTGATAAGAAAGGTGCAATATTGCCATGTGTCACTGTATTCATTTTGCATATTATAACTTATTTAAAGATTAAAATCTAAGTTATGCTACATCTGACATATACCAGGTAAAAAAGATAAGCTTACAGTCAAACATTCTTCACTTTTAACTAAAGAACTCTTTCCCTGATAATTTAAAATTAAAAAGGATGAATATATTTTGAGAATATCTAAAACTAAGTTTCAGGTATTTATTTACTAATGAATAATTTTAAAGTCAGAAGATGCTATTAGCTGCATAAAAGTTTATGAATTGTTTCAACTATGCTTTATGAATTCTTCAATACGTATTTAACATTATAGCATTCTCATGGTGCAATTGAGAAAAATTATGGATTCTTTTGCAAAGCCTGGACATTTCACAATATCCAACTGTCACTGACATCACAGAATTGTAAGCAGGATGGGGACCATTATTTTTTTTCTATTTTTTAAAATTTTATTTTTTAATTTTAAAACAAAATAAATAAAAAATGATACAGAATTTCAAAACAAAATAATAGGAGACTAACAATGTTTAATATATGTCATATTGTTATCTTCATGTTAGAAGCTCAGATTACAAGATATAAACATGAAAAAATGATCAAACAATGAAAGCACAAATCATTCTTTTTGATGAACTAATAGAGATTAGTAGTATAATTATCTGTCTTGTATACAGATCAAAAATGATCTGTATATTAAAACCACTGTTCTTCTTTCACACATGAATCTCTCAATGTGTGACTGTGAAAATTTTAGTCTCAAAAGTCAGAAAGAAATAACTGGCAATTGAAAACTGCATCAACAAACTAATTTGAAAACAGTATTTTGGGCCATAAATTCCTTCTTCAAAGCTTTAACAAAATCCTTGACATGGGACCAATCCCATATTACAAATAAGATTAATGGATTAAGTCACCTTTTGAAGTTCATTGATCTGTGAATAACTATTATAACCAAATCCTTGGGTAAAATTATAGGCTCATGACCAAATAAATTAGGATGGTGTTTTTGCAAGCAGACCTACATAAAATATTATTATAAAACACAAATTCTATTGCATTTAGAATGTTCAGAAGCATTCTGTAAACTCAATATTTCTATTTTATATAGATTTCTTTGTAAAATAATTTATGTAACTCATCCAAAATCTGTTTATCATTTTATTCATAGTGAGTCTGAATTCCTGTGTGTAATACTTTGCATAATTCATTCATGATATTATCGCTCACTTATGTACAAACAATGAATCGTAGATTTCAATCTTGCAACATCATTAATCATTAACAGGATCTAACTGTGTCTATGGGCATGCAGAAATATTTTATGTAGCAAAAATAAAGACAATAAATTAACATTTTAGATGTGTAAAATTTGTTTTTATTTGTTAGAAATAATGTCAGGTTTCAATGATTGTGATCATTTTATGATCAATGTTCTTTACGATTACATCAAATACATGTATTTATATATTTACTAAATGACAGAGTTGATCTCTATTTTATTAGTACCTGTTTGAGGTACACAATGAATACATTCACTGTTGGGAGTGGGTTCATGTATGTATCACATCTAAATCTTTTTGACTTCACTTTCCTGTCTCCTTGCCCCTCACTCTATCCCAAGGTCCCCTTCCAATCTTCAAAAGGTCTACTTCTCTGCTCCCTACAATTCACCATTTCCTCATTAAAACCATCCATGTCTGTTTCCCAGTCTACTCTGAATTTTCCTTCATGTCTCTCGAGATACTTTGAACTCAATACTAGTCTTTCTAGAGTTAATAACACTTGTAACTTTTACCCTTTTGTGGCAGTTGTTGACAC
Source organism: Dasyprocta punctata (assembly GCA_004363535.1). Lineage (NCBI taxonomy): Eukaryota > Metazoa > Chordata > Mammalia > Rodentia > Dasyproctidae > Dasyprocta > Dasyprocta punctata. The sequence goes on along the minus strand of RJWM01018416.1, from coordinate 7,297 downwards.
AAGTGCTCTAAAGTAAAAACTTTTATGTATTTCCTAAACATTATGCATGTTGTCTATTTGACTTACGAAGGAATGACAATTCTGCTTTTGGAGAATTACCATTATTAAATACTAGTAATTATTTATTAGGCTTATTAGTCTCCGTAATTATTAATTAGTCCTGTTGTAGAGCAATTTCATATTGATAAAAACTTGACCACATGGACAAAATACAAACACAAATTTTCAGAAATGTGGAAAAGCTACTAAGGTTCCCATAACTCTGGAGACTAGAATCCTGAAGTATATGAAAGAATTTTACAGTGATTCCAGCAGTCTTCTTTATTTATTAATATGTTCAACAAAATAAATTATGGGAAAGAGGATATCTTCAGAGAATCAGTTTAGTGTTTAAAATCCAACAGAAATTCTAAAATGACTGAAATGACTTTACATTATATGAGTTTGATAAAAAATTGTTAGCAACAAAAGTGTATTAATAAAAAAAAGAAGCTAGGTCAAAGACACTATTAAAAAATACACATTATATGTATAATGCTATTTAAAAGTATGTCATATAATCAATCATAGAATTACAAGTATATCCTATATATTTACTTATATATGTCTGCAAATGTAACATTAAGAGAAAGAAACCTAAAAGAAAACAAATATAACCCAATAGAAAAAAGCAACCCAAACTGGAAGATGCACTTTAAAGAGAGCATATCCAAATAGCTGATAAACACACAAATGAATAAATATCTTTCACAGTCATCGGTTAACCCGAATTAATAGAGTAGCACCATGGAACCAAAAACTTGACTAAATTGAAAGGAATATATGTGCAAGCAACTGCATGGATACACCATAAATCTAATGTATTGCTGTTGAAATGTAGATTCATATTTTCATTTTAAAATTCTGTCACAATATCTACTAAATATGAACTAACATCCAGAAATTGTACTACTAAGATCCAGCAATTGTACTCCTTGATGTATATTCCCAGAAATGCACTTTATGCATACCAAAAGGCATATTTTCCTGTGAATATTACAAGAATTCTAACACAAAACACAAATACCAATCAAGCTAAAACCGATACATATTTTGGTATAGTCATACACTGAAATAATAAACGTGAAATTTTAATACTTCTGCTACACAAGTAGCATGAATCCAGAGTATGAATCTACTTAAAATGACAGATGCCAAGGCAGACACATGTATGACAGACAAACAAAATTCATCCCTTGTTAAAGTTCAAGATTGTTTTTAGCATCATAGAAGACAAGAAAGTAGGAAACGCTACATGGGAGAGGGTAGGGCAGATCGTCTATTGTGCTGATCATAATCTATACCTACTTTCTGACAGTGATTATGCGCTTAAAAGTCTTTGAGTTATACAACCATGATGCCTCTCTTGAGTGTATAAATACCAGACATCCAAAACAAAGTTGTAGTTTATTAAATATGAAGATATAAACTGTTTAGAGCACCATAGATTGCTTTCCAGGATTTAAGAGCATGTGCTCTTTTAAATGTGTTTTAAGTAATTTATTGGAAAAGACAACCAAGTCTATGGTCTGATTAAATCTAATGCAGAGAAGCGGAAACATTATGGGTACTATATGGGGACGTGTACTTGATCAAAAACTTTATTTGTTTCATTGTTTCAATATCCTTAAAGTAAATACCTTCTCTGGAACTTGATTTGAAATATTGAACAATACTATTGTCAAAGAGGAAAAAACATTGAGGTATGATTTTTACATGCTTATCTAAATGCCAATGCATTTAATCTCAGTTATAGTGAAGTAAGCTTTTATATTAAATAGAATTTGACTTTTTCAGAATGCTAGTTTTTATTTTAAGGTTAAGTATACTTGTCGATATTTCATCTAAATGCTTATTATTCTTCGATGACGCAAAGTCTACAACTTCAACATGCATGTTTTTCTTATGCAATTTTGGGGATTAAAAAATGGGTAAAATATCATGAATTTAAAGCTGCCAAAACAGAATAGAAGATAAGTCATTTCGCAAATATTAAAAATTTTCATTCTAGAATATCAGGTGAAACTGAACATTTCCTTCTTACACCTTACCCTCGCCTCCTTTTCCTTCTTCCCCACCTTCTCATCCTTTAGGAATTGCTTCTACTAGAATAGCACTGTCTTCCAGATCATGTGACTTGCTGTCCAGCCTTCACACTAAGATGGACATTCCTTTTCCATTTGTGCTTGAAAATTCTTACAGAAAAGTTGATAGTACAAATTTTACATGATAATGAAAAGTTTAAAATTTAGCCTCAATTACAGATAAGTCCTTTGTCCACATGTTTTGTTTTCAAACAAAAGACAAAAGGACATTTACATACGAGCAATGACTTTTGCTTGACATTAAACAAATAGTAAATAAATATTTTAAATTGCTCATAAAAATGCAGTTTTTAAGAGTGAATATAAATGTTACAGCAAAGCACAACATTGTACCTCACGAATATGTACAATATCAATAAAAAAATTCAATGTCAGGTGTTTTGTTTACTTCCCATAATGAATAATTCTTTCATGAATTTAGGCCTCTGACCTCATACAGTTGGAAACATTTTCCACTTTACACTGAATTGTAATTCCTCTCTACCCACTGACAGCCCGGAAGGTCATATAACCTGCCCTGCTGGTGCTGCGTTCCCCTGCCTAGTGTCGATGGAATGGATTTACTGGTAGCCCAGTGTCGCTAGTATTTTTTCTTCTGCTTTCTACTTTTGTGGTCTCTCAGTTTTCTTTTAATTTTCCCAATATCCTTAATATAAATAACATCTCTGCTTACTTTGCCAGAATAGGGGTCTGATGTGTGTGTGTGTATATATATATATATATATATATATATATATATATATATATACAAGAATGCATAGCTCAGTCCATTTCTTTTTGCTTTCAATTCCAAAGAAATAAATAATTTAGTAGGAATGAATAAACAAACTTGGATCTCCTAATATATTTTACCCTGTCTGTAATATATATTTCATGATTTCAATCATGAAAATTCTGGCAAGGAAATTTTATGTAATACAGAATGAGAATTGAAAAGTAGAAGTACTTTAGAAGTCATATATGCCTGATTTTTAAGAAAGATAAAATCATGCATCTAGATATTAAAACCCTTTGATCATGGAGTACTTCTTTAAAGGAAAGCCCATGTAGTGGCTTTAATTTCATATCTTCTAATGGAAATAACTTTGTTTGAATGTTGAATTGCTACATATGATACAACCAGAAGAATAACACATTTTCAGAGCACAGTACAAATATAAGAAATTCTTCTGGTGAGGAATGGCATTAAAACTTAATAGCATTTTCAAATACACATCCTGAAAAGAATAATAGAAGTATATTCTTACAATTTTCTTGTTTTAGAAAATACATTTTTTATTCTCTGCCCACCGTGACTCATAAATGCTTTCACACAGCTGAGTGGGCCTGTGCTCATACCACATTAACTAAGGACTCCTATTTTCAGCTGTAGGAGGTCTCCTAGTCTGAAACAGGCTTTTAAAGAAAGCAGTGAGGAAGACAGCAATAGAATTATTCATTATGGCAAGTTTGGGAACAAAACCTCATTTGTACATTTGTATTATTAAACTAAATGAACAACACATCTACAGCTAGAATTATCACCATCAATCATAACAAAGAGTGTAAAACTTCACCTCTAGACTTTTACGTATGTAGCCAACTGGTTAAATCCAAATGTCAGAATAACAACCTGTTAGTAAAATTCTGGCACTGCTACTCAGACATGCCAGGAAATGAAAAAACATGCAAAACAAAAGTGGAGTCAAACCGAAAGTATGCAAATCAATTGAGTGATGTGATCTGTTCAGTACATTGGTGACAAAGGATATGTGTGTATATAAGAGCAAAGAGTACCGATGGGATAATTTAAAAATATAGAAGTGTTAATATTTAAAACAAGGGTTTGGGGATTTAGCTTAGCAAGTGTGAAGAAAAAAAATAAATAAATATAAAACAAGGATGAAATGGACAAAAATCTGAAAAAATACAACCTTCAGGGGAAGCATTTTAGTTTAAAAAGTAAGAAGTGATCAGTTGACCATTGTGAGTCAATAGGATGAATAGTTGTCTTTCTTTCAATGAGTTTTCCCTTAATGTCTGATGATTAAGCTATTTAAAAGTAACTCACTTTCGGCAACACGGTACAGTGTACCTCAAGTTGGAACCAACCACTTGATCAAGATTGTTTCATCACACCAGACATCCAAGCACAGAATTAATGCTGTCTGAGTTGAGTTTTAGAATAACGATGGTAACCTGAGTTTTTTAAAAAAACAGAATTGTCCATTTATCATTTTAAAGACATGAGCAACATCATCTCTATGACATTTGAAGAAACTGAGAATGCTTCATGTTTCTTCTCAGAAAACTAATGAAAACAGATTAATTTAGTGTTTAATTACTATGCCTAATAAACACAACTACTCATAAATATTTCTCCCAGTAGTAACGAAGATATTTTGTTATTTTGTCCATTGAGCATTTGAAATATTTATTGATAACTATTATTTTAACAGGCTTATCCTTACTTTTGTTTTTCAAATGTATTGTTCAATTTCTCCTTAGAATTGAAGGCTACCATTGACAAATTCTCTTCCATTATTGTTAGACTGTGAAGACCAGGAATTACCACCCTTAAAGCTGAAACAAGAGAGGAGGTCTGATTCTATTGCATATCTTATGAATTGAAGTGAACCTTATAGATATGTGCTTTTTCACACCAGTTCTGAAGAATGAATCTAGACCTCCTTTCCACTTCCTTCTGTCCAAAGATACATATAGGGGTAGTCAATATCACTGGTTAACTCTTGTCAAAATAGATTGAGATGATGCAATCACTATTGGAGTTATACTAAAAAGTGAAGCACTGTGTTCTTACACTTGTCGACTTTTATTTAGGTTTAGAATCACTTTTCTGTAGTCCTAACTTTAGTGGAAATGCATATAATCTGTTTTTTGGAGAACAAGCAACCCAATATAAATTTACCTATGTAGTAGGAATTCATCCAAAAGAAATTATGATATGCCTATAAATTTATACCACATAAAATCTTGATATTTTTGTATGCCTTTATGCAGCTTTCATCAGTAAAATTATCTTTATTCCCAAATCATTCACCTACATTATTTAGTTTTATTTTTTAAATTACTTTGTTTTTTATTATTATTCCTTACCAAAAATTAAATTTATATTTTCATTATGTTAAAATTCTGTGACTATTTTTAACAAGTCCTGATGAATTTAAATGTGCATGTCTACCCTTTCATTTTTAAGCATCTATCTTCTCTTTTAAAACTCTATGGTCCTTAATCAAAAAGGTTCTACACGAAGTTACATACTCTTGTTGCTGCTTCTCTATTGCAGTGTCCTACTGCTTCCAACTTGATGAAATCTCTATTTAGGTAAACTAAGATTAATACAAATATCCAACCTGTGTTTGATTTTGTCATTAAAATTTTAAAAACCCAATTCTTAAGAGATATATATAAGGGTATGACATTAAGTAAGATACCTGAAATGGAGAGATATGTTCTTGGATAGGTGTGCAATTTCTCTGTCAAGAAGAGTGTACTTTTGAAAAGTATCAGGATTCTATTCATTGCAAAGTAACCTAGAGATGCATGCACTAAAAAAAAGGTGTAATTGCACAGCAATGAAAACCACCTGCATATTTGGGTTATAATTGAGAAAGAGGCCAGTGAACAAGAACCATAACTAAGTTAGGCCAGAGGGCCGATGGCGGAGCCCACAGAGCACATTTCTAAGGCAGGAATGCGGGAGCTGCTGTCTGTCTTGTTCTGCTTGCCATATGTCAATACAGAAGCTTGACACTGGCGGAATAAAAAAGGATGTAAACAAAGCCTGTTTACCTTTCGGAAAACACAATTGTACTTGCCCAAATCTGACCTGGAATTTAGCTATTTTTTCAAATTAAAACAAATGACAAAGTAATTCAGAAGTGTTGAGGTCAAAGGTAATTTCAAGATTAAATTCTTAAGTAGGGAAAGCATTGTCAATAAAACAGATATTCCTTACACTGGAAAGCTTTTTCAACCCTCCTAAAGGATGAAAAACAGAAGAAAGTGATGAAAATTGTAGCCTTTAAAACAAGGTGTCATATATGTGAAAAAATATGCCTGCCAACACATACCCTTACTCAAGGCCTGCACACGCATAATAGAATTGGAAGTGCAAAAATTCCTCTTAAATTTCACCAAGGCATTCTCGTTTGATTGACTATGTCAATCAAGGAACATCATTATATAAACCTTTCCTCAAACCTTTAAAAATAAAGCTTCTTGGAGTGGTAACGCATGACAAATTGATGGCAAACTTGATATTTATTATTTGTTCATTTAAATTATGCCCAGGAGTGTGCATTTCAAAACTCATATAAAGTCAAAGAGAATGACTATAGACCTTGTACCTTTATAAATGGAAACACTTTTTCTATAATACTAAGTTGGAAAGTTTGAATGTGTATTCTACTGATAGATTTTGAAGGATTTGCTTTTCATTATCTTATCTGAGGATATACATATATGATGTATATATAGAGAATATATTCATAGGATATATATAGAGATATATATAGATCTCTCTCTATACATACATCTCCAAAACACTGTCTGTATAAAATAAAACCACAAAAGAGTTCTGCTTCCTCACTATCATAAATCTAAAAAACAAACTGCAGAGAGAGGCCCTCTGCACATAAAGGTATGTTTGTGTGTGTTTAAATGTGGCATAATTTTTCATGATAACTCTGAAAATGAACAAGTAAACAAAAAATATCAGTGCAAGAAAGATATTTAGAAATATGGTAGTAAATACGAAGTTATGAAGTTAAAAAATTAAAAGGGTTATTTCTTAAAAACAAGAATTGGATGTGTGGAAGCTGGTGCAGGGTATGTTTCCATATCAAAAGATGAAGTAAAAGCAGAAAAACATCCAATTAAAGTGAGGAATCAAAGTAAATGACTACCAAGTGGAAATGGTTAAATAACTGAACATTCATTTACAAAATGCAAAACTGTACAAACAATAAGAAATGACAAAATAACTCTAGTTTGTTTTGAAATTTAGAGATGTTCCAGATTATTAATCCAAATGATGGCAATTCATGTATATATTGTTTAGATTTTGAGGCATCAACAATAAACAATAATAAAGAGTCCATGTTCTCCATCCTTTACATGTAAATGAGGAAATGCATAAATATAAACAAAGA
>RJWM01018415.1:0-41088 GCA_004363535.1 Dasyprocta punctata | reverse complement strand
GTATAATTTTTGTCATTTTGATGTTAATTTTATAACACTTTGAACTATATAATCTAAGCACCATTTGTATCTGTTTTCATTCTATGCAGTGTAGTTTTAGATAAAATGACCTTAGTTTGTGGTCTTGTCTTTCTGTAATGGTAAAAAAAGTTATCAACTTAATGCAATTCTAAATGGCCTTTTTCAAATTCTACATTTGGAAAATTGAGAAATTAAGGAAAAGAGTCAATGAATTTATGTTGGTATTTAGTAAATTTTATTAAAGAATAATTTACTATGGAGTAAAAGAAAATGCCTAATGACCAAATGTAATGCAATTTTTAAAAATTATGTATTTTAAAATTCTGCTTCTCTTGGGCTAATTTTTGAGCAATCATTGCACTTAGAGATTCAGTTTCCTACAACACACATATTCACATTTTGTGTTGGCAATGGGTCACAGCGTGGTGTTTTTTGAATTCTGTCTCTATTACTGTTTTATGCTTTAATAATTTTTGCAGTTCTTCATCCATTTTTGGCACCAAGAAATGCAAAAAAATTAATATAGTTATAATGCAAATTTGATATACACAGACTATAAATAGAATATACACCATATGTATAATTTGAATATATATGGTAAGAAAATATAGACACATGTTGTGAAATTATGTTAGCAATGATACATTGTACCCTCTTTAAAAATGTGCACAGCATTTTCAAAAGTAAAAATATTAAGTAAATAAGACTTCTGCAAAATGTCATATTTCAAAATTTTGAAAAATACGTTACAATTATTTTCCTCAGAATTAATGCAGTACATGGAGTGTCCTGTTAGATCACAGGACATTGAGTGTATTATTGGTGTGGTCAAGTAAACTATGAATATGATTTTTCAGGATACACTACATCTTATCTATCTATTTATTTATTTTTGGTACTGTGAACTGAATTCAGGACTTTGCACTGAGTGACATTGCCGGCCCACCTCCCTTTCTTTTAAATTTTGAGACAGGGTCTTACTGAGCCACTGAGTTGACCTGGCTGAGCACGAACTCTAATCCTCTTGCCTCAACCTCACAGAGGTCTGGAATTGCAGATATGAATCATGAATCTTTGGCTTAATGTTTGAGTTTTTGCTCTGAGGAAATCATGTCTAAGGCCTTGCCTCAGTTACTTTTCTTGTTGTTATGACAAAGAAAAGCGAGGAAAGTTCAGCTCCCAGGCAGGGTGCCCTGGCAGTGGGGCACGGCAGAGGAGAAACAGCCCATGGCAGGGTAGGCAGGAGGCAGTGAGCAGCAGTAGCAGCATTGAGCTTTCCTTTCTCTTGTATTCCATCCAGGCTACAAGTCTATCATATGGTGCCAGCCACACTCAGGATGGTCTTCCCATTATCCACACCTAGAACTAGACTGAACCTATCAGTGGACCAATTTAATTATCACATATTGTTTAGTCCATATTCACACACCCTGAATCCAGCCAACTCTGAGAAGCCCCACCTGTGAACTCCTGAGGCCTTGAGGAGACATCTAGAAACTAGCCATTATGGACATTCAGTTTAAGGAGTCAAGGATGCAGACTCCCCGTGCATAGTGGTGGTGATGGGGATGTAGGATGGACTCCACAAGAGCTTTATTTAGAATTGAGTTGCTTCATAATTTGAATCTGAAATGTGTTGAAGGTTGATTCCCACTGTACCATGCTACTGAGAGATGTGGATCCTTTCAGAGTTTGGGCCCAATGACAAGAAGCTAAGTCACAGGAGATTGGGACCTTGACTCCTTCCTCTGTCTCTCTCTTTGCTTCCTGGTCACCCTGTAGTGATTCCTGGTCACCATACCTCCTGTGCTGGTGAGCTATGCTGCATGGCTCAGGGAAGTAGGGTCAAGAGACCACGGACAGAAACTTCTGAAATTGTGAGTGAAAACAAATCTTTCCCCATTATAAGTTGCTTGTGTCAGGTAATTTATCACAGAGATGAAACAGTGATTAACACAAGTCACAAGTGTCTTAGAGGTGAGATAAAGTTTGCTAACAGACTTACAAAGGAAGGGATCGAGCAGGTTCCTGCTGTAAGGACACATAAGAAGCCATATTCAGGAGTGGTTTATTGTGACTAGAGTACTAATTCCTGGAGAGAACTCACTGTACCTAATGCTGAGTGAACATTTCAGGACCTCACAGTGTTCTAGGCAAGGTGACTCGAAATGAACTCCAAGATGTGCTCAACCAATCCACCCGAGGCAGGGGATTAAGGCATGGCCAACTGACTGGACAAGTAGGTGTGGCCTGTCAGTCACAGAGATCCAGGACACAGGCACCCAGCCCTGCACATGGGACCAATCAGGAAGTGCTCTCTTCAGCTATTCTGGGGTGAAATCTAGCAGGCCTAGATATGACATCATTCTGGAGAATGAGGAGATGTAAAGGACTACAGCCATTAAACTTCATGGCTTCTGCTCTCTTCAGCAACCTGCTCTCACTCTGTAGTGTGCTTGTATTCCTACCTTTAGTAAATGTAAGTCCTCACTGCCTTTTTTATTTGTCTCATCCAGTTCTTTGTTCAGGGGAACAAGCAGCTGGAAAGAATCTCTAGAAGGAGCCCACTGCACCCATACACCCTTACAGCACACCCATACCCTGACCCACAACCCACAGAGGCAAATGAACTCAGATCGGTGATTTGTCACTCACTCACCTTATCTAATTAAAGAAAACACAATTACAATGCACTCATGGAAGTAATGATTGCTCAGCTATGTTGGCACTGGCACAGAGGGAAATGCTGTACACAATGGGACTTGGCATGTGACTATTTCAGGCAAGAGTCTCTCCAAGAATACAGATACAGATGTCATCTAAAAACATCTCTCTAAAATTCTTTTGACACCCGACACCCCCTCACCTCCTGAAACAGAAAGTAGTGCATGTAGCTCTTATCCTCCTAACATAATGACATTAGGGGAAGGACGACAGTGATTTTGCTATGCTGTGTAAATTGGTGCTTTTAGAGACTGCGGGAACAAGGCGTCTCTCCTCCTCCGTCTCTCCTCCTCCGCACTAAACGGCCTCAAGCTCTTCTGTTTCCGCTTTCAAGTTTTCCTCCCTCTCCCCCTGTGGACAAGCAATCTTCAGTTGAGACTTAGCAGGGTGCCTGCTTCAGCTACAATCTTCTAGCCCTGGTTTTTCCCCTACCATCCATTCCCCAATACCATTTCTTTTAAATTAGTGACTCTAATTTTTCTGCTAGTAGAAAATAGATGATCATGCATATGATATATGATTCTTTCAGTTTCCAAGGATGGTCAGTCAGTGGCTTTTCTGGGAAGTAAGACAGCAAGCAGGTGGAGAGATGTGTCAGGTGTGCCTGTGTCTCTCTCCTTTTGTTTGACGTTCTAAACTCTGTTACACAGGACTGAGGACACACAACACTTGATTTCTGATTATGTGGTGCATCCCTTTATAACAACTTGAATATAAAATGAAAACTCAGTTCCAAGAGAAAAAGTGCGTAAACGTGTTAATAACCTGTGGCTTCTTGAGGTTGTTTCAGAGCACATTTCCTCTTGTTGGAGTCAGTTGCATTTTACTTAGGAATGCTATGGGATGAAAATGTTGCAGTATTAGGACCTTGTTTTCCCCCTGTGCTTTTTTTTTCCACAGATACATAGTATTTTTTTTGCAAGGAGTGACAGGTGTTCCCACTGCATACAAAGAGAAGTAGCCCTGAGCAATGACTGCTGTGCTACACTGTTGCTTGTAATATTTAGTTTCTATAAAGCTTTGGGTACCCAGCAGGCTCTGAACCTTCTATGCAATGAGACAAAACCCAGACCAAAATGCACTAAATACTGTTTTTTTTTCTCTTTCTCTTCAGTACACTTTCAGTTGAGCAATCAGTGTCAGGCCCCAGGGTGCATCGTGTGCCAATTACATTAGCTATGCTAGGAACTTGGATCAGGATTGGATCCAGAAGTAGGACAAATTTCAGGCTCTTTAACCTTTCTCCCTAAGTCTTCGCCATTAACGAAGGAAATTCACCTACAAGTAAACCCTGCGTTTCTCTCTCTCTCTCTCTCTGTGTGTGTGTGTGTGTGTGTGTGTGTGTGCTGGGACAAGGAGAGGCTGCATACATGTGTGCATACACTTCAGAAGAAGGAACAAAAGACTGTTCTCACCACTAAACAGCTCCTGTCCTGGCTCCTGCTGGGCAGAAAGATGCTCGTTTCCTGGGTGGATGGCTGTTCTCCACAATGCTGTTCCTTTCACAGACTGTTCAGAAGGAGGCAAAGATGATATCAAACACAGACCTCAGTGTGACAGCAGACACATCTAGAAGGGAAGCTTGCTGATGGTCTATGAAAGGAAATTAGTATAGGGTTTATTTTTATAGAGTCAAATTGCCAAGTGCACCATTTAACTCAGAAATACTTAAATTTCTGAAACACGAGTCTTTCCTAAGAAAATGTCTAACATAAAATTTCCTGCAATACCTTTTGGGAAGCCAGGCGACTTCTTGTTAGGAGGCTCAAACCCAAGGTGTATCGCTGACTCACAAATGGTCTGGGACTATCTCAGGTCGCCTTGAGGGTCCTGACTTGGAGCTGTAGGGTTTGAATCCTGCAGGGCTTACTTACAAGGGCTTCTCCAATTTCCTTGGAGGAGGGAGAGGTCTGGGGCTTAGCTAAAGGGTAATATTCAGTTTGGAAATAAGCTGGGTCCTAGTCCAGAAGAAGTTTCAACTCTGGAGGCCTAAATGAGCCTCTGAACCCAGACCATCTTCAGTCTTCAGTCCTTCTTTCACAACTCAAAATAAAATCACTTTTCTGTGTTTATTCCTAAACTGAGGATGGTTCTAGGAATACTGTACTCATATAATAGTTTGGATTTGCAAATATGAGTCCCTCAAAATTTTATTTTTGCCTAAGTTGTACCCCTGTGATCCACTTAAACTGCTAGCAGATAAATCATTCTACCTGGATGAGATAATATACTTTCTTGTGCAATTAACTTTGAAAAGACTAATTTTTCTCCACATAACTATGTTGATCATTAAAAACTAAATATTTGCAATATTTGTAAATACAAATGAGAATTTGAAAATGACTTGTGGAAATAGAAATACATAAGGCTTTTAAAAATTGAATTTGTATCATAATCACACATTCAAGGTACATGATATCAATTTTCCCCTTTCTTTCATTATTTTTAAATCCTTTACTATTTTCAGTTCAAAAGCCAAAGTTCAAGTTGTACTTTCTTTTCTACCTCCTTCTTTAATGGAATGTCCTTAGATAGATTCTCAGATTTTCAGGGAAAACTTTGGTTTGGCATCCTGGCATCTTATATCAGATCTTGAATGATCATCTTTCTTGAATCTTTCCATTCCATAATCAGGATCAATTAGATTAAATTAAAGTTTAAAGTATCACAGATACATGATTACTGTTTTTCAGTTCGCATGACTGCTTTTTTTCTGACCAAACACTACCTTTCCTACCTCACTGTCTTTTGTTATTTAAATTTGTGCACAATTTTTTGTAATTTTTCTCTTTTGCTTTCTCTTTTGATGACTTTTTCCTTTGCTTTGAAACATTGAAAAGTGAAGACTGAAGACTTAGACCATTTACTAAGTTGTATTTTCTCTGCCTTAATAAAAAAATCTAATAGATGCAATCAAACATATTAATACAAATATTGAATAAAAAATTATAGAGCACAGCTTTAACTACAACTCCTTCTACTTGGATCCTGACTCCTCAAAAGCCGTCTCTGTCCTGAACCAAACAGATGTGAGGATGAGTGTGATGATGACCTAAGATGATAACACATGTAGAGAGTAAGTGTCTTAGTCACTTTTCTCTCATTGCTGAAACAAAATACCCAACACCAAAGTTAAAGGGGGAAAGGTTTGTTCAGCTCACAGTTTGTAGAGGTTTCTGTCCATATTGGCTGGCTCCAAGCAAAGTGGCCTGGCAGAAGGGCAACAGTTTGTGGGAGAGGAAGACAGCAAAAGCAACAAGGGAGAAAGACTCTTTCTGTCCCTTATATTATATGCAGGCTACCCGCCCTAGGGTGGGTGTTGCACTTACACCCTTAATCCCAGCCAGAGCAACACAAATCAATCTGTGGACTGATTTACTAATTACATACCCTCCTTAATCCTCAGCTTCACACACTCTACATTCAGCCACCTCTGAAAAAGCCCTATGACCACTTGAGGTTTTGGGGGGACATCTAGACACAAACCATAACAATATGACTACTTCCCATGTATTAACACATGTAGTGTTTACAGCAGTCCTTTGGAAGTAGATAATTACTATCCTCATTTTACAAACAAAGTCGTAGAAGCCCATAGGGACTTCAAAAGTTACGCAAACTCTTACGGATATTGAGTCCCTTCAGACCCTTGTGCTAGGTGATTTCATTAAACTCACTGCTCAGTTTCTTGAAGCTCCCCTGAAGAATCTATTTACACAAATGAGTAGGGAACAACGTAGACTTCTCTGATAGGAAGACAGAAGGTGGTTTCTATCGTTCACCAAAAGCAAACCATCTTGAGTGCATATTAGACAGCTAGGTGTGCTGAAATCTCTCCTTCACATTCCCATCTCTTCCGTGTTACCCCAGGCCCACAGAGCTCTCAGCTTTGTCCATAGGCTGGAGTCCCCATGTGAGCTCTGGTTTTCCTTCATCAGTGACACAAAATATTCATTCAGGTGTCCTTTCTTGCTCCTGGGTCACCCTGCAGAGGCATCCAGGTGCCCGGCTCCACCCCGCTTTCCCAGAATAAACACCACACACTCAGAAAGCGATAATAGCACACAATGATGAAGCATTGTGCTTCGATGTGGTTGCATTGCCTTTCTAATTACCATTTTAATGGCTCATTAAATTATCTCCTGCTGATGTTACATAATTAATAAACCATTCTTTTATTGTCAAATATTTTGGGCCTTTTTAGTGGGATTCTGTTGGTTTGTCTTGTTTATATATCACCAGAACCAACATTTTTATTCAGTTGAACTTTGCTTTTGCTGAATTACTCCTTTAAGATAAAATCCCAGAAGAGAGATTACAGGGTCAAAGGAAATGAATACATTTACACTGCATTATTTTCCAGAGTTTCTATTGGTTAAAATAGCTTTTTGTTGTGTGTATATATGTAAAAGCCACACTGAAACTTGGTTAATATTGTATCTGTATTCTTATTATGTGAAAACAGGAATATATTTCCCTGAATATTTATTTTCAACATGTGATTTCTCTAAGTATGAGTGTTCTGTCTACACACTGATCACTGCCTCGGTGGGGACACTTTTCCCTTTGTCATTTATTTTCTTTTTAGATTTAAATACCATTTCCACACAAAGACCAATAATGTTTTATCAGCTACATGTGATGCTAATATTTTAAACTCCAGTTTCATCAGTTTTTATTTTATGGCTATGTTTCAAGTATATGTCATGTATACTTTGAATTGGTCAGTCTTTTGCAATTAACTGTCTTACATAATTGTGCTCTGCTTTAAAGCTGAGAGATCCATCTCTTCCAAAGATCGAATCATGAGTTTATTTTCTCCTTTGAAACATAATTCTGTGTTTATCTCTTCCAAACACACAACCTATGTATTGGAGTCTGGTATTGGTAGCTGTTGTTAAATTGAGTTTTTATTTTATAAATTCTCAATGACACTGTTTGGTCAGAGCAAGGTTGGGAGGAGGGAAGAAAGGATCACTTTGATTTCTGGGAGGGATAGACCAGGAAAGACCTGGGTGACGAAAGAAGGAGCACCCAGGAGGAGTCCGATGGGTGAGAGACAGTTCCTGATCTGCAGTCCACATGCTGAAAGTACCGACCCACCCTGAGACCTGCAGCTGCTACCCGTGCCAGGGAACTAGATTGATGGAGTAAGTTGCTTCGAGGTAATTTAGAATAGTAGCCTGAGGACCTATCTTTTATTTTCACATGACTATTTTCTGCCAAAATATGTAAAGAAAGGAAATTTTATTTAAACCGAGTAATTGAGCGTAATTGTAGGTTTAAAGAATTCCAAGAGAAGTTTTTCGTTGCTGTTGTTTTTGTTTTTTTAACCAAGCACATTAAAAATAAACCAAATTTAAAACTTTATTCAAATAAAAATAAAACAATTTGGTTTACTAAAAGGCACTCACGGTGAATTTTCTGCTACTTCCCCTGATGGTGTCTTTGAAACCGAGATGGGCCGAATGTCATTTCCCCAGCCTCTCTGAGTCCAGAGAGAAAGTGAGAGCCTTAGTCTCCAAGTCGGAGGGCAGTAATTCTCTTCTGGAGGTCAGTTCCAGCTTTCCTGTTCTGGATCCAGCACCAGAAAGAACCAGTCACATTCACCAGAAGGGGACGGAGGCCCTTTTCCCTCCTTTTTCAGCCCTTTGCTTCTAAAGACTACCCTGCTTGGTTTCACGTACAGCTAGAACTTCCCTCTAAATAAAAAATACAGGTAAACTAGTGAGGAAAGCCAAGCTTCTTTAAGAGTCTAGATATTCTACACTGCTGTAATCCTGCAACTTTATATGTACAAATCCACAGAACACAAAGAGGAGTCAAAATACAAATCTTGTTCACTAATAGGTTGACTGTTCAATCAGCTAGAGTTCTGTTATCCAAATGTTCTCCTTTCAGTGAATTGGTCAGATCTATAACTAACTCCACAGCTTTCTGGTACATACTGTAACCCTCATTGGCTGGCACCAAGGAAGGCAAGGATCAATGTGTCTCAGGAACCCACTCGCCCAATACTCTCCACACCTCCCCTGACTGTTGCAATTCAAGGGAAGAGCCAGGCTTCGTCTCTACCACCGCTAATTCTTTCTTCCTTCTCTCTTGGTCCCACCTGCTCTGGCTTTTTCTCTGTTGACGAAGCTGCTTTTCCTTACATCAATGCCTCTGTGATGCCTCTGGCTGATCTTATTCTTGTATTTTCCATGATCACATTTTAAAGGTGCTATGTGTGGGGATTCGGTGTATACAAACATGGGGGTTCACAGGATTAAAAATGCGCATATTAGTAACACGTCAATGAGTAGATGAAGTGGCCCCAAGTCAAAGTGCTCAAATATCACACAAGAGCACAAAGAACCTCAACAACTTGGCCATTGTATTAATTCATCTAAGAGATTTTAAATGCTTCTTGGAGAGTAGCTACCTCATGTGTGGCAACCACAGGGCAGGCAGATGAATGTGGAGCCATGTATGCACTACTGGCCTATGAAGGGGTAGAAAACAGCCCAACTTCTAAAGGACGTTTCCAGCCGGGGATCAGATTCAAACCTCTCAGCACAGAGCAGTGTGTTTCGTGATAATTACAAAACAGACTCCTACCTGCTCTGCAGCTCTGTTTGAGCAAGCTCATTCTTTATAATTTCCAGGCTGGGGAATTATCCATCTAAATTTTCTTCACATAAATGCTTCTTGATGAAAAAAAGAAGTACAGTGCAGATTACGTCCCTCAATGGTCCCACTAATCTTCTGTAATAATGGTGGGTGTTGATTACTGTTTACCTCATGCAAGGTAAAGATGGACTTATAGCCATAGGCGTGTGATTTTGATGTAGAGGTGGGGGGCAAGAGTAGAACAGCCGAGGCAGAACGCTGGATTGGAGAAGTAGATTAGCGATGATTATTCCTGATTATCTCAATCCTCTCCATGAGGTAAATGCATTACAAAACCATGTGATTTTCATATTTTAATATTTGATTTGTGAATTTCTGCCAGCGATAACTGAAAGAAAATGTAGCAGATGTTATTTCATGTTCTATTTATGAAGTGGAGACAATTCCAGAGAGTGCAGGGATTATTGGCGGAAAAGCAAAGCGTTTCATTCCAGGTTTTCCTCAGGTTGCTGCCTCCCGGGAAGCAGCAACAGAAGCATCATCTTTGGACCTTTGCTTGTGACATTTTCTGATTCCTGACTTCACTGTGCCCACCTCATTCCCAGCTTCCTTCTGTTTCTGCTAACAAGATGGGCAATTGCAGAGTCGTGGATATAAACAGTGGATTAATGGCCTATGGCCCAAGGACGCCAGCTGCTTTGCTGTTGGTGCCTCAGCCTGGGGAGGCCTCCGTCTCTGCAGACGCCACTCGGCTTCCTAAGAGGCACAAACTGTCCCTCTAAAACAGTGGCCACCGCGGGCTCAGGCTAGTCACCATTGAAAAGGGCATCTGCTTCCTCTCCTGTGAACCAGGAAGGGAAACTGCTTGTAGCACAGAGGAGTTTTTACATCATGCTTTCATAAATTCATTTCTTTAGTATCTCAGTCACTGGGGCTCAGTTGACGTCTTTGTTCATCTGGTTCTGACAAGTCTCACTTATCAATCTTTTAAAAAATATTTAGTTGCCTTAATCAATTACTATGGCTACCAAGGCTGGTTTTTTCTTTCTGATTGCATAGTGGTTAGTTTAACATGATTATTTTCCTGCAAAAAAAAAAAAAAAAAAAAAAAAAAAAAAGGCATCCCCCATAGGAGAAGCCCTGCAGGGACCAGTCTTGCAGGTGACCCCGAGAGGAAGTTAATACTAGCACATAGCTCATAAAAGTGACAAGCAAAGGGAGGGCTGGAGGAAGGCAGCTCCCGAAGACATTTTCTCTCTGGCATTGCTCTCAGGGCCCCTGGGGAGGCCTCGGCCTGTGTGTCGGTGGCAGTCATGGAAACAGGCCTCACTGGCTCTGCCTCCCGGACACGCCCCGATGCGCATCTGTCCCCCCTCAGGGCACACAGTCTGTCTGTACACAGTGTCACATGACTGCACCCCCTCCTCTCTGATCATCTCTTCCCGAGGGGGCTGTTTGATGTTTTTAAAATATACCAGCTCTCCAGCCTACGGTACAGAGCCGCCCACTGTCCTGACATCACGTGTGACGGAGTTGAGCCCAGGTACAATCCTCACGTTCACTAGGTTGATGGATAAGTTACGGATCTCTGCCCGAGGTTATCCCCCAAATGATCTTCCTAAGTCACAAAAATGCTTCTGAAGATGGAGGGAATAAAAAATAAAATCACATCATACTCAAAATTATTTATATTCCTCTGTCTCATTGTCAGCTGAGAATCCGGAGGGGAGAAAACTATCAAAATCTAGGGCTCCTTGGCTTGGGTCAGAGGTTTGTGGGTCCCGTGTGTGGAAGTTTCTGATTTGGAGCATCTCAGAGGCCTTGCCCTACGGTGCGGCCATTCTCTGCCGAAGAGAAACTGAGAGGGAAGTTCTTCGTGTGTAACGAAGGTGGTGCACGTGGGGTCACGTCAGAACGGTATAAATTACCTCCAGCTGACTGCCAGATGTCCTATTACCTCCTTACTGCTGTGGCTATAAGGGCATTGAACCCCAATCCTCAGTGGGCATGAGACTCACTGCTCATCTATGCTAATGGATGGTGTGTGAGTGTGTGTGTGCGGTGTGTGCGTGTGGGTGTGTGGGTGTGTGTGGGTATCTGTGTGTGCAGGTGAGAAATGCAGAGAAGGTCACGGAGAGACAAAGAGCTCACTTTGAGTGAGAACAGAAGGAATTTGAAGGGCAAAATAAGCATCATTAGAAAATCAGATACATAAATGTGGTCGGGTCCGTGTTTCCATTTCTTTGGCAGTGGTGCATGTCTATAGAAATACATTTCGCTAAGGTCCTCAATTTTCCTGGATTCACATGATTTGCACAGGCCTTAAAATGGATAATGATGGACCGTAATGAGAGACAGAAGGCGAGACGGGGAAGCAGCTGGAGAGGAGAGCGATGGAAGGGCACCAGTCCTCAAAGTGCCCGGGCATTTTAATCACCGCAGACGTGGCCTCCGGGGCTCCCACCTTCAGAGACTAATAACTGTGATCCTTAGCAAAAGAAAATTGGGCTGGTGACATCTTGAATAGGGAATAAATGACACTTCTTGTTTTTAGGTACAAATGAGACACTTAGGCAGCCCGGAGCAAGAGAGCCCTGGAGGGAAGTCCCCAGGGGGCGGGTAATGGATCAATTTACCTCACCACAGCCCTGAGGTCCTAAAGGCAGCCCCGCTTCCCACATAAAGAGCTCGGGAGGAGAGCTGAGCCTGCAGGTACCATTGGGGAGAATTGAAATTCAAGGTTTTCTGGCTAAAAATCGTGTAATCATATTTCTCCAAAACCCTGTCACACTCCGAATGTTAGGAAGGAAGCAGAAAGATCAAACCGGTGACTCAGTGGCCCCCTGTTGTCTAAAACATTCATTTTAACCCATGACCAAAAGGATTGATTCTACCTTTTTCTCTTTCTTTCTTTCTTTTCTTTCTTTCTTTCTTTCTTTCTTTCTTTCTTTCTTTCTTTCTTTCTTTCTTTCTTTCTTTCTTTCTTTCTCTCTCTCTCTTTCTCTCTCTCTCTCTCTCTCTCTCTTTCTTCCTTCCTTCCTTTCTTTTTTTTTGTTCTCCCCATGTGAAATGGAAAATTGAATGCAACCATCTTCTGGAGTTTCTACTCGTGTTCTTTCTGTATCTTTCAATCCCCAAGTGAGTGACTACTTGACTGGAGGAGTCTGCATTTGACAGTGACAAGCACCCATGTGAGTGTTGTGAATTTGCACAATTCGTGCATGGGGCATAGTCAATAAACTAAAAACGGTGCTTGATCCGAACTTAGTAACTTGGTGCTCTCACTTCTCTACAATTGACACAGAAACTGCTGAGGTAACTGGGACTCCAACAATTTCATGGGTGAAATCAGTGTCAAGGTAATACTGTGAGATCAGGTGTGTGTCTGCGTCTGTGTCTGTGTGTGTATGCATGTATTGGTCACTTTTCTTATTGCTGGGGAAATTGCCCAACCCCTGTCACTTGAGGGAGGGAGGTCTACTTTGGCTCACAGTTTGTAGAGGTTTCGATTCATGGTCAGCAGACCCCAAGGCAGGACCGCACAGTAGATGGGCATAGTACAGGACAGCGCTCCTGGCAGGGCAGAGAGGGAGCAGAGAGCAAAGTGAGGAGCCAGGGAGGGAAGGAAACCCTTCCAGACCATGTTCCTGATGACCCACCTCGCAATACCAGTCAGCTCTAAGCCCCCATAACTCAGTCACCTTTCAAGAGCCCTGCCTTGAAGCCCATGAGATTTTGGGGGTCACCTAGCTATAAACCATAACAATGTGTGACCCTAATGTGAAGGGAGTGACTGCAAACACCCTGGAAATGTGGATAACTGACGAAAAAACATAAACAAAAGTCTTGCAGATTATAGGTGCAAGAAATTCAGCCATCACAGATGGAGATATTCGACGTGGTACTGCGTCTGTGTTTCCACAGCCAAGTGAGTGTGGACCTCAGCTCAGGGCAGCTTCCCGATCAGCGCCGTGGAGCAGACCCCCCGCCCCGTCACTTCACTGCTGCTATGAGCTTTGCTGCTCAGAGCTCACACCTGCAGCCTTCTCCTGAGTTTTCCCCCAGGTGACTGGATCTGTGTACGCGAGTGGGGGGAAAATGAAGCAAAATCTCCCAGTCCTGTTGGGAAAAGGCAGGCAGACTTAGCAGGTCTCCCATCTGTGTTCAGAAGCCTCTGTGATCTCAGGTGAACCTGGTTGTCATCTGAAAGGAGATTTTTTACTTCGCCTTTCTCCTCCTCTAACCTAATTTCCTCATTTCCTGTGAATTTTCTCCTAAGTGCACCATCTAAACAAACTATTTAAATAAAAAGCCTGTCTTGGGCTCTGCTTCTGAGAAAGCCACACATTAAAAAAAATAAAAGTAGTTGCAAAGAATATACAAAATATCCCTGCATATCGTTTCATGTTATAGATGCAGATGGTGTTTGCCAGTCGTGGAACAAACATTTTAAGAATCTCTTGGTGTTGCTGAGTGGTGGCCAGCACTGGCACTTGGATATGGACAGTATCTTTCCAGGGAGACAGGTGTTTTTGCAATTATTTGAATATTTTATTGCTTTTTACTCATTATTTTACAAGAACTAACAGGAAAGTGAGAAATTAAAGTGCTCGTTTGGAAGACTAGGGATGTCTACGGTCCTAAAACAAAACGATCATAAAATGGAAGGAAAGATGAAAGCCATTAGATTTGTACAGAGATGGCAAATCGTTAGCCTTTGCCTGATGAAATCACCGTATGAGAGTGGAATGTGATGAATTGTGAAGGGAACAGACAAAAATAGAGAATGGAAACATAGGTTGGAAATGCAGCAGCGGTATTTTGCCCAAAAGAAGAAGAAATTAAGGATTTCATTAAATCATACCAATCTGAGTTCTCTAAGCTCTCAACCCTTTATTATACTAAGTCTCCTTTTTAAAAATATTTTTAAAGTGTTGAAGTGTTTTAGGTGTTTGCAGATAATGACGTTGAACCAGGCCCTTGCATGCTTTAGACTGGCAGGATGAGAATCAGAGGACTGGGGAAAGGAATGGGAGCATGGTCAGCCTGGGGATCGTATCCCACAAGCCACCCAAGGAGCTGCCACTGGCCCTGTGGACAGCTGGCAGAGGGGACAATGCTTTGGCCGGGTGCTGTGTCACTCAGCCAGCAGGGGCCCCAAGGCTGCTTTTCCGGCCCAGTGTTGCTGGATTCCTCTTGGAGGAGCCCTACTCTGGGATTCCCATCAGCCCAGCAGAAGGCTTCAAAGAGCAGCGCTGCCGCCAGAGCTTCCCACTCTGCTCCTCCTTCCCTCCCCGCCCTCCTCCTCTTACAGAGGCCAGAACCCCACAGGAGGGTGCACTGAAGGTCCCAGCTTTCTCCCGCCCCTTCAGAAACCACAGATCTCACTAGGCTGTGGCTGCCTTACCTTTGAAAACCCAAATGCAATTGGCTCTATCACAAAGATTTTATAGATAAAATAACTTGATGTGCGTAGACATGCCTACTAAGCACTCAATGACGGTTCTTTCCATCCAAACATGTGCTTACCCACAAATAATCTGTAGGCCATTGTATGAATTTTATACTTAGTGGAAGTGAGAGAGCAGAAACCAACCACAATAAAATCATTTGGACATACAGCAAAAGAAAGACACTTCCCTGTGCTACACAACTAATGTTTTCCTCTTTTATCTCTAAATTTCAAAGGATCTGGCTGCAAAGTGAATATGTACTGTATGTTTTCTTTCCAATTTTCAGACTTGGCAAGAGAAGGGACTGTTAAGAAGAGATTCTTTCTTTTACTAAACTGGAATTGAATAAGGCAGGAGCTATACAATCTCCTACCAATCCGCCAACAGATTTGTCACATTTCCTTAAAGTGCTTAAATCCTCCATTCAGGTGAAGAGACATTACCTATGACATGTCTCAATAGTCTTGCCATAAATATTTCCGAAGGCCACAGCTCATGGTGTAGGGCTTCAGTGCGATGCAGGGACCGGGAAGAGGAGACCGAAAATCTCTGAGGCACAGAGAAGGAAATTAGAAAGGAAGTAAAGGTTTTTGGAACAGAAGAGATTAGAAGACGAGATGCTGGAGGCCTCTGGGAGTGATGGTGACAACCTGAGGTAGTGTCCTCATGGTGCACCACCCCAGTTCCCTCCTCTAGCTGAAGCTCTGATTCCCCCATTGCTGGGAATATCGGTGGCCTGCAATTCCCACTTAAACTGCTCCTGTTACTGCCTTTCCCTGAAGAAAGCCATCTCACTGACGCTCTAGATGATCTGAGGTGTCCCATGCCTGGTTGACTTGATGTTCACTGAGACAAACCTGTCCCAGGTCAAGAGCTTTCTGTAGCAATAGGCCTTGGTCACATATGCATAACTGCTGACCTTCTGCTCTGCCACTTCCCACTTGCAGCTTTCCCAGAGAGGTGCTGATACCAACTCTGATCCCCAGTACAGTCACTCAGGACACCAGCCATGATGAAAAACATCCCAAGACCGAATGAAAGGAGGCAGCTGAGAGGCATCATGTCGATAGGATCTAGAACGAGAAAAAAGTTGACCAGATTCAATAACAGTGAGCAGCCACTGGTACATCAGGATTCGAGCAACTTTAAGGATATATGGTCCAACGTAAAGGAGAAGTATATCCTGGGACCTAAATAATTCTCTTGGCTCAATGAAGCTGAATAAAGAACTCACTTAGTGTGAGTAGATCCAGAATGTTTCCCAAAAGTCCCATCTGCTTACAGGTGGGGCTCTTGGAAGGTGTCTAGGTCAGAGGGCACAATACTCATCAATGGATGGATCCATGAAAGAGTTCATAACTAAAGGTGCTGTTGGGAGGCTGTGGGGGGCTGGCATAAAGAGGTGAGTCCCCAGGGCTGCCGTTAGAGGGTGTGCATTCCTCCCAGCGCTTCCCTTTGCTCTCTTCCTGTCTGCCTTCCTCCACGGTGCCCTCCCACTGTGATGTTCCTTCCTTTTGAGGCAGCTGGCCATGTTTGACTCCCCTGAGCTCTGAGTCAGATTAAGCTTCTCCTCCTTCTCCACCTTTGTGTGTGTTTGGTATGGAGTCCTCTCTCCAAGAAAATTATACTAATAAATCATGAAAAAAGCTATGAATAGCACTGTTTGGTGTGATTCTGTGTTCCTTGTCTATTTTCTGAAATGTTAACTTCCTCAACCCTTGGGACAGACCTGGAGTCTGCTATAGATTTCAGCTCCCCATTGTTATTTCTGTCATATTTGGCTACTGCCACTCCTACCGCCAGAACTGTCCTTTGGCCAAAGCCAAGTCATACTATTCCAAAATGAAAATGCTATCTGCTGAAGAAGCATCCCCTTTTCCAGACCTCAAAGCTGTCAAATATTCAAGAAAGTGAAAAGAATGCTCAAGGCAGTGGGTTGGAGGGGATCGACAAGAAGATGACAGAACGCTAAAATTAATCGTGTCCCTACATCACACCAATTTTAAAATGAAAACTTACCACATAGTCCTTGCATACATTCTGTGTTTGTGCTTTATCTTGGGTGAAAATGTGGAAGCACTGGGTGGCTAATGTAACTTCATTTGAAGAGAAATTCACGGAGAATAAAGGAAATTCTGAGGAGCTGCATTGTCTGTAGAGAAGAGAGTCCCTCAGGGTGGCAATCATTATAAGAACAAGTGTTCATTCCTCACCAGTTGTAACTAGTCCAGCAGCCTCTGTGTTCAGCTGCAGAGGTAACTCTCTAACAGGGAAAACAGCACTGGAAGTCATCTTGGTGTGCACGGAGCCTTGGATGATCAAAGCCATGTTTAATGAAATTACAAGTATGTGCTGCTTACATTTATTAAGTATCTATTGTATGTCAGAAATTTCATATATATTCACTTACTTGTTTCTCCTAGTGATGCTTTGTGGGCTATGCCTATATGTTCTGAATTTTTTTTTTTTTTTTTTTTTGGACCTGGGGTCAAACTTACAACCTTGCACCCACCAGGCAGGCGCTTATGCCACTGAACTAAATCCCTGGCTGTATGTCCTGATAATACAGATGTGGAATAAAATACTCACAGGTGAAACACAATCTGGGCAAAGTCGCAGAGTTCTTAATTTCCCCCCTGTCCTGCAAGACACAGGCGAGGAGGAAAATACCCTTGCACCAAAAGACAGAGGGCTAGGGGACAACCAGTGCGTGCACCAGCCTGAGCTGCATTTGTAGCTGGGGAAAAATTAACAGATATCACTTTATCATCCAACCTCCTCTCTCCTAAAGATTGCAGTAAGCTCTATGAAATAAGAAAGTGAATCGAGCTGACTTTCCCTCTAGCATTTGGACAGAGCTTAGAACAGAAGGAATACTCAATCCACAAATACGTGATGATCACTGAAGCCAATGAAAGAGAAATACCAGTATAAAATTAGGAAACTCTATCCTTTGGTCTCCCAATTCTAATATATTTTGCATATTACATTTGCCCTGTCTTGGCAAAAGCATTTGTTGTCTCAGGAATAATTTGATTGTAAGGTGAGGATACTAAAAGAAGTCAATGTTCATCGAATGACTTCCAAATGAGACCCTTTGAAACCCAAAACTGAAGTGAAAGTTTTGAGGGAGAAGCAATTTTTTGATGCTCAAAAAATGAAGGCCTGGAATAATTGATTTTCCTATAACACCGAGAGTCGATACAAACACTTTCAAAGCTGCATTATGGAAAGATCTTCAAAACTAGGAAAAGACTACAAAAGAAGAAAGCAAGGCTCTAAGATAAGATAGACTGAGCAGTTTCAATAAATGTGTAATTAGAATTCTAGCCTGAAAAAAATCGAAAACTAGTAAGGCAGGGAAGGAGGAGGGAAGAAAGAGAGAGAGCAAGAAAGAGAGAGGCAATATTCAAAGTGATTGAAACACCAACACTATATTTAGATTCAAGAAGCACAAAACCCCCCCACATATGATAAGTTAAGAAATCTTCACTTAAGATACATAATACAGAATCCGAAGAACATCAAACACAGATGGGAAAATCCTATAAGCCGCCAAAGTGAAAATACTAGTTATCTGCAAAAGAAAACTATTAAATTGACAGCTGATATCTCCACAGCAACATTGGAAACCAGGAAAAAAGCTGGAATGATATCTTCAATATGGTAAGAGAAAATAACCGTCAAATTAGAATGCTAAATTCCCTGAGCAAATTCATAAATGAGCCAAAATTGCATTTTTTTCCTAGCAATAGATACATAGAATACCCTTCAAGTAAAGTGCAAGTTACACTGAAAATGGGGTATGAGAAACTCCCTTACCCTAAATAGTAGACATGTGGGCCAATCTGAATACACCAGAACAGTACAAAATGAGCCCAATCTAGGGGCTTCAATGTTTAATTTGAAGTTTTGAAATCACATTTATGATTCATTTAGCAGTCTCATCACAGGAGTTTTAGTTACTTATTGCTCCTGTTACAAGTTGTCAAAGCCTTAGTGGGTTGAAGCTACACAAATTTATTATATTGCAGTTCTGTTGGTCTTATGCTAGTATCAGGGTATGGGCAGGGTTGTGACCTGGAGTTGAGATGCTAGGAAAGTGAAATATCATCTTCACAGTTTCCCATTCTTGGAGAACCATTATTCTCTCACAATAATAGGCTTCTAATTCTATTTGCCAGTTTTTGCTACACAGTCAAAAAAGTCCAATCATACAAACATCTTCTGCCTTTTGGTTTGTAACCTAATTTGTAAGTTAAAAAAAAAAAAACACTAGTGTAAAACAATAGCTAACCAGAAAAGCAGATAAGCATGTTTGAAAGGTATTGCTTAGCTTTTTAAAAAGGTAAGAATACAATCCCATGATGGGCCAGCAATTCTACTCCTAGGCATTCATCCAAGGGAAATGAAAACATATGTTTACAAAATGATTTGTACATGAGTGTTTGTAACAGCTTTATTTATGGTAGCCAAAAGTTAGAAACAACCCAAATTTAGAAAAAGGAACAAGTTGTTCATGCACTCAACGACATGGGTGAATCATAAAATCGTTATGTTGAACGAAAGAAGTCACATACATAGACTCAAAGGAGCTCATCCTACGTGATTCATTTATATGAAGTCCCAGGGGAGGCATAATTACACATAATCGAAAGGACTAGGGGGGTATCTTAGGGGTACACAGCTTGCTCAGTCTGCTCAAGGATTGGGAGTCACTCCCTCACATTGTAAACAACAACAGCAACAGCAACAACCCAACAACAACAGCAACAACAGTAGACGATAAAAGTAAGAATGCCTTGGCCATCGCGGAGGTGGAAAAGCGGTGAGAGGGAAGTTTGGGGAGTGTGTAGGTGATGGCTACACAGGTGCATACAGTGATCAAAGCCCTCTGAAGCTAAGTGTTCTTGCAGTTTCAGTAACCCACCAAAGCTTGCAGCCATCAAGGTAGCATCAACCAACTTCAAACTCCTCCTCCCTGCACTGTGTGATTCAGTTTGTTCTCCCTTAAATTTATTCCCAGTGATGCTGACCAGGAGTAGATTTACTTTTAGGGGAACAATAAAAGCAATACACATTTAATTTTGGGTAAAAACAAATTACTCACACACCCAACAAAAGCCAAATATATATATTATCCAAACGGAAGCATTTTTTTTGCCAAAATATAAGTGCATTCGGGGAACAAACGTCCTTGCCTTTGTCTCATGGGCTGAGGCTTTTTGCATTTCTCGTCCGAATTTATCATCCGAGATGACTGCATTCAGTGCCACAGAAGAACAGAGCATTATTGCAGGCTCATTACCTTTGAAAAGGTGTGCAGCTATTTCCCATTAATTAGAGTGAAATAAGATCAAATAATGGTTGCCTGGTTCATGATAATTTCTGTTCTTCTAATTGACATCTTCAAACAAATGAATTCTACAACAATGGAATATTCCCAACGAAAATTGCTTAAACTTTACTCACATTCAATTTTCTCTTATAAAAACTTAAATTCCTATCAGTTTTTCTCACTGAAAGCATAACTGTAGGAAGCTCTTGCGGGTTAGATAGAAAGTACAGAATTTAATTATAAAGTAAATCAGTTTATTCACAGTAAAATTTGCCAAGCTTCACATTACAAGTAACTTTCAGAGAGTTTATTGTAATACATTTCTTGTACCAGAATCCTTTGCTTAAGTGATTTTAATAGACTACATGTTTTAAATGTCACATTGTCTTATCCTTATCAATAAATTGAATACTCAATTATTTGCTCAAAACTAGGACGACTTGGCAGTTTTGACGATTGCTCCATTAAGTGAAAAATAATTTTCCCAGTAAGCATTCTCCAAATAAATTCTCATTTTTTTTAACATTAGCTTATTTTTCTTTTCAAAAATATTTAATATTACTTGGAGTCATTACATTAAAATGCCAAAATTTAGAAAAAAATGACCTTTCATTTACCAACACAGTATGGAAAGTAGTCATGTGACATGCGTCAAATTTCTATGTGCGCAAACATGATTAAACCAATTAAACAGCAAGCATGGGTACTTACTGATAAATTAGTGTTTTCTTGCTTCAGGTTCAGGACAAAGCTAGAAAAATGTGGTCATAAAACTATCCTACTTGTATATATACTCTTCACATAAAACATACTTTGTACACAATAAGAATTTGATGGTGTTTATTGAAGTGAGCTGAATCCACATTACCACCCACACAAATATGTATTTCAGATGATATTGAATTTTAAAACATTAAAAAGTCATCTTCAGACTGAGGGATTACTCTTTTTTTGCCAGAGGAAAGGAATCGAGTCCCTGAAGAAATATAAACTCACGAGTCTGTTTTCATTGCTGTTCAATACAGGGCCATTTGCAGTCTTTTTCTCTCTCTGCCCAAATATCTCGGTTGGTCGAACGAGACTCAAGTCTTTATGAGGAAGGATTCATCCTCTGCCTAGAGAAAATCAGTTTAAATTTGTTTACAAGAGAAAAACATCTCTTGCAGATCCATCTGTTTGCACAGTTTTCTCCAGGATTGAAAAAGTTTTTAAAGAACTACCTCAGAGAGGCTATTCATTCTACTTTGTTAATTAAATCTGCCCTGTCTTACTTCGTTTTATCATTTTGAATATTTATGTATTTTTTATCTGGGGAGTTCCTATGTTTAGTAAATTGCCAAATGAATCCAGTCTGACTTCCTTCGTGGCTGTGTCGCCCAGAACCCTTTAGTGAATCTGTCACGAGCGTGGCTCCAGCAATGAGATGCGCTGCTCACAGTGAGGCCCTGGCTGGCTGGTAGTTCCACTCGGGTCCAAGCATTATCACATAGGGCTCAGGGGATTCTCCAAAGGAAGAAAAAAAAGCATCAGGATTACATTGAGAGCCTGACGAACAACTTCTGTGCTTCCAGTTAATCTACTCCACATCCTTCCACTGTTAATGAGAAGGCATGTGGAATACCTGCAGTTGAAGCCAATGTCGAGTGAGAAATTCTCTAAAACTCGCCACTGGAATGACATTCCTCTAGGGCTCAGTGATACTCACTGTCCTTTTCCTTCCCTACCTGTGTGTGACCCAACTCTATGAGTGGTGGCTTATATGTGGCCAGATAGTGTTGATGACCATACACCTAGAAGCCAAGAAATAAACAGAAAAATCTCTTCAACCCAAGGAATGATGTGTGTGCGTGCACCAGTGTCTTTCATTTCAAGACAATGAAAAACTATTTATCAGAGATAATAGGAGGTATGTAAAAACTCAATAACCTCAGAAATCATGCTTTTAAAAACTTAGCACTCACCTAGTATGTACTGTGTGCCAGGCACTGCACTAGACATGAAAAAGAATACACAATACACTAATAAACTAAGTCCACCCTAGATGGCAGCCGCTGTTTTTTCAGAGGGATTGGTATATTTCCCTCTTGATTGACTGCAGCATTGCAGGTGGAAGTAGAAGCCCAGGGTCATGCACAAGGGCAGCCTGTTCTTTTCACTCATCTTCTGGCTGTAGAAGCCAGAGATCAGTAAATAACCATAGGTTGCTTCACTGGGGGAAGGCAGTAATGACGGGAGTCAACTTCCAGCGGCCATGATGGCAGTTTGGCTCTGTGGGTATTGCTCTGTAACCTTTCTCTGTTACCCACCCTCCAAACAGGATCCCCAGTGCTGAGGTGCACAGCATGCAGTCAGTATTCAGGTGTTCTTGGTATCATTTTTACACATCTTTCTGTGCTGGTAATGCTTGGTCTCAGAGTTCAGATTTCTAACATTTTTTGTGTGGCTGTCTTCATAATAAAGTAATCTCCTTTGCAGCTGGATCTTCCTCTTCCATCTGGGACAGAAAATTCTGACTGCTTCATCAGTCAGTGGTAATGCTTCTTCTCATGATTTCTATTCTTTTACTTTCACCTTGACTTGTGGTCCAGGTGTTTGATTTTGAAACTTGCTCCACTCTCAGGAGTACTGGGAGGACTCTCTGCGGGCTATTTGTTTTAGGCTAGCCTCATCTGAGGTCACATAGTCTGGGCAGGATCATAAAAAAAGAGAAGGTCTAAGACAGGAAACTTCAGCTAAACCCAAATGGTCAATTTAGAAGCCCAACATTTGCATGACAAAAGTCAACATCAACTAAAGAGAGCACAAGGTCTAAACAAACATCTCAAACTAAAATAGGCATAGGACCAGGGAATATAGTGGAAATAAGAAAGGAGGGTCTTTGGCTTCAGGCTGTTGTGCTATTGGTTGAATCTTGGCTGCCAGCCACGCTGGCGACATCAATATCAATTCTAGGTGGTCTTTTTCCGTTTATGCTCTCCAGAAACCTACACTCAATCCTTCACCACATTACCATACTGAAAATTTAACATTAGTCACAGGAGAAATCCTATTTCTTGACCCCACATGCGATATAAAATCAAATTTCCTAATAGTCACATAATTTTGCTGCAGAACTAGAGAGTACCCTGTGTGATATCTTGTCTGGTAATCCCTGCTGGGTCAATCATACTGCCTTCCTATCTGGATGAAGATAAGTTGTGGGGTCCTGCTTCTCTAAGTAAGCCCCATGTATGAAGCAAAAATATTAAATTTCATCACAGTTAATCCCTCCATGTTTAGGATCTTTTTCTATTTTTGCTGCTCTCCTGCTGTATACAGTTCTTTTAGCAACTTATTTGAGACCATGAGTTCAACCTTTACATTGGCTCCTCATGTACAAAATGTGCTGTAATTGTCTCTGGTAATTACTCTGATACCTCACTGGGAAGGCAACTTGTCCCTAATAATTTGTAAACAATTTTTGTTGAAGGATATTTTTTAGGAAACAAGCTTTCGCTTAACAGTGGGGGCAGGGGGAATGTGCAGGAGATGTAAAAAGATGCTTCTCCTCATCTGCGGCTCTTCTCTGGACATTCCTCTATGATTAAAAATTAAAATTAAAAAAAATTAAAATTGAAGAAATCACCTTTAGCCTGTTTCTTTAACTTTGGAGATCAATCAGAAAAACCTGAATTTTCCTGATTATATTAGATCCTCTGTCAGTTAAACTCAAAATATATTTACTGAGTGCTATGGATTGCTTTATACTGTCTTGAGTATGTAACTAAAATTGGTATGATTTGCCAGGCATGGTGGCTCACACCTGTAATCCCAGTACTTGGGAGGCTGAGGGAGGAGGATCGTTGCAAGTTTGCGACCAGCCTGAGTTACAAAGTGAGCTCAACGTGAGCCCAAACTGCATAGTGAGACTCTGTCTCAAAACAAAACAAAACAAAACAAAACAAACAAACAAACAAAAAAAGAAAACACACACAAAAATAAAATTGGTATGATTGTATCCTTCAAGTAATTTGTAAATATATTTTTGTGAAAAAATTTAAAAAAAACAAATCAGAGAAAGAACATGTATAAACACATAGCAGATAGTGTGGTATAAACAAAGGCTGCAGACTTTGGGAGAAAGGAGAATAACATTGGGGAAACCATGGCAGATAACTTGGGAAAGCTCTGAGTCCTGCTTGACCTTGAAGGGTAGACTCCATGGCACAAAGTATAGTGAATGCATTGACTGTGGAAAGGACCAGCATTATCCAAAAGTGCCGGCATAATATTCTATGTGTCTTAACTGGGATCCTTTCAAGTAAATTTAAAAAATCATCTCAAATCAATAATGTTCTTCTGTCTCTTCAGGATAAATGAGTACTTATTGAGGTCCTTTCCCTCCCCTGAAATAAAGCTGCACATAATCAGAGGTCCAGATGACCCAAACACCAGTGGACCTGAAACAAATCAATGGATTTCTGTAGACCATGAGTAGCCCGAGTGGAAAGGACAGAAGGGCGTCTGGAATCGTCTGCCGAAACTTTCCCAGCTCACGCACTGTTTCTCAGAGACAGATCAGGGAGCCTTCACAGACCTTGGGAGACGGTGAAGAGGGTGTGGAAGAAGCAGATCTAAGAATCTTGCCTCATTTCCCCAGCTACATAATTTGTTTTAACAACAAAATACGATAGGGCCTTTCATTATAGTGAAGCCTGAGGATGCTTCTCAGATGTGCGTACAAAGTCCCTTATGAGCCAGTCACCATTCTGAAAGACTGGTGTGGGGTAGAGGGAGAGCCGCGTGCTAAAGCCTCCCGTAAAAGAAAGGGGAGCAAAGCACCACGAGTCAAGGACGACTCTTGGCCACGCAGTCAATACTTCGAGAGGAGGAATTAGAGTTCAACAGCAAAACTGGAATGAATTTATATATTTATAAGTTGCATTTTAATAATACTAGTATTACCCCCAGATTCAACTGCATAACCAGAATACAGCTGAGAATACAGCTGTTAGTCATTATTAATAACAGTACTACTCTGGTTGTCTTTAAACAGCTCTTAGAAACTCCCTTTCATTACTATCAAAAAGAATTACTTGAAATTGATGAGCTGAGTCAATCATTCCTGAAAGTGTCCTGGATGACAGTAGGCAAAAATTGATTAAAAAAATAATAAAAATAAAAAAAAAAACCCAAAAAGCCCCTTCAGAGAATTATATGTATGCAAGATATATTAATTGTAGGTGTGTCACGCATTATTTAAAATAATTTTCTAAATCCTGAAAAAACAATTTTCTTTAACTATTTTTCACTTTTCTTAGAAAAAAAAACTTTCCTGGGGAAAACCTGCAAAAGCTTCAGTGCTTTTACTTTCCTTAGAAAGATTCTAAAAATTCTTATCTTATGTGATTCCCATGATAGCAAAAGTACTAGGTATTTCAAAAGAGGCTGTATTTTTCTTCTCATATGTAATTCCTGGAGGCTTTATGTGTTCAGTATAACCACTGATACTTCTGAGAGTCTAAACATTTCTAAAGGTGACTAGCCTTAAAAATAGGTCTGCTTGTATGCTATGATTCTAATTTATTATGTGCCTTTCAAATCAACTTATTTAATTTCTCTGCCTTTCTTTCTTCTTTTTTGCCTTCTATTATCAAGTGTAATTTTAATCAGAGGAGCAGTGAGAATTTTCATTCTTTAAATTCTTCGGATGTTTTAAAATAGAAACATAATTCTGAGCAAGTCTCTTAAAAATCAACCAATTTTATTTTATATATAAATTCAACAACCAAACTATATCACTGAGCCTCTATCTAGAGTTTATTATTTTCCTTGAAAAATTCTTCGAACTCACAACCTCGCACCTGCCAGGGCAGGCGCTTAAGCCACTGAGCCAAACTCCCGGCCCTAGTTTTTTGAGGCAGGGTTGCACTATGTAGCTCAGGTCGGCCTTGCACTCACATTGTAGCCCAAGCCGGCCTTGAACTCACAACGCTTCTCCTACCTCAGCCTCCCGAGTGCTGGGATTAAAAGCGTGAGCCACCACGCCCGGCTTGAAAAATTCTTTTAAAAATTACAGTAAGCATTCTACTTGACCACTTGGATTTCTTCCCTCTTCACAGGATCAGTAATCCTTGGCAGAAACAAATGAGTCATGAAATTTAATGGCAGTTCATCATAAATTTATCAAAAATACCAAGTCTTCCTAAGAAAAAAGATCATAGGAATTTGATCCAAATGTTCACTTTTAGAGAAAAAAATGTATTTAAAAATTTCCAATGACTTTTAGTTTCAGAAATCTGACTGACAGGCTGCTTTGAACATATAGGATTCTTTAGAATCATGATGCTCTTATTTACTTCTGCCTCAAATGCTAAATGATTACTGGATACCTAGTATAACAGAGCATGATAAATAAATACACTTTTTTTTAAGTTTTAGGGTAACTGTCCACCGAAGCGAATTAGGTAGGAATGGCATTTGTTTTTAATGTGGGATTCTGTGTATTATTCACACCTGTCAAACATCGTAAGTATTTACCTTGTGGAATATTTCAAGTAAATAGTTCATTGGTTATCAAAGTCTAAATTCTGGTGGGTTATGCAGAAAACGAAGAGGTGCATAGCTTTGCTTCTTTATACAAAATTGTGAATAAGTACATCTTGATAAGGAGATGAAGGTAGAGTGAACGCGTTCAACACAGTCTCTTATATTTTAAATTGCAACATAAGGGAAATAAATACTGCGCACAATTCTTTTGGGAAAATGATAAGGAAACCTGATTCCATAATACAGCACTTTTCTTGCAGCTAAATTTAAAAGACCTAAGGTAGACAAAAAGGGAGAGGTGTGTAGGGAGTATAAACAGGACAAAGTCTGCTTTTATAAAATGATATCTGTGGGGAGAAACGCAGTGCTATGTCCACGGATTCAGGCTAAGCATATTGCAGTCTCTCTTTTTTTTGGCAAAAAAAGGGTTGCATGCCAGAAATCTGACAATAGAAATGTTCATGAATTTGGTGCTATCTTAAAATAATACCCAAAAGAAATGAAAAGCACGCTTTAAAAAAAATCTGTGCAAAACTATATTCAAAAGGTAATCACTTTTTATCCTGTTGGCGAAACTATAATGGGCTTTAATTAAATATTTCTCCCCTTGCAATCACCCTTTACATTTCTGACTAACAGTGCTTGAGGAAGAATAAAAGTCCACTGAACAGGTCACAGTTTCAGAGCTCCTCTGACATTTATTCATAAATCGTTAACAGGAAAAATATGAAAGAGTTTTACATTCACATAAGGCCGACGATACCAATGCGTGAGGGAGGCCCAAAGTTAGCTGTGATGAGTTTTATCACCATTGTACCTGGAGGTTAAGACCTCATTGACATCATCTTCCTTCCTCTGGCAGCCCAAGAAGTTTTGGTGAGTTCTACTCTGAGCTCTTCAAAACAAACAGCATTTGGCTGGAATATAAGTTGTCAGAAAAACAGAATAAAGCATAGCCTCTCAAGAATAAAGAGAAGCTGGCAAGCAATGTGCAGTTATACCTCAGTTATTTCTCCACATCTTCCGGTCTTTGAGAACATCAGGTTTTGACGGGGTCACTTGCTCTCCAGTGTGTTTTCTCTGTTCCTAGGCACTGGTGTGGAAACTGAAGAATTTAAAACTTTGAAAGAAGAGGATGCTTTCCTACCATTTTCTTTTTCTCTGGTTCTGGCTAGAATTCTTCCAGAGTCCTCTACTTCTTACTCCTTTGGGATTCAGACTTTCAGAAAATGAAGATGTCAAGACAATCAAGTTGAATGAGTTGAAGTTTAGTTAAAGACAAGTATTTGTGTGTGTGTCTGTGGCATATGCATTTGTGTGCATGTGTAGCCACAGGGTGCTGGTGGAAAGGCTCTCTTAGCACAGTTACCTATAAATATGACTGATGCAAGCAGTGCTTATTGGAATCACATTTTCTGGGTAGGATTTGTAGCCATCTCCAGCACTAGGTGTTTCCATTCACCCCAGGGTGGTTTGCAAAATTAACTCACTTGAATAAATAATGAGAACTAACTTTTACAAGGAGCTACCTAGTGTTTTATGCACTTTTATACACTACTTTAGTTAAGATCTCTATGAACTGGGAGCTGTAATTGAGATTCTGACTGCGTAGTTGAGGCAATGAAAACATAGCCGAGTTGAGCAACTTACTCCTAATCACAAAGTTAGAATGGAGATGAAATCAGTATTTGAACCCAGGGGTGATTTTAACCTTCATAATACTCTATCTAAATGTTCAATACTTTAGTAACTGTATCCTCAGTGTTGTTCTCTGATTAACGCGTCTCTCCCTCTGTTCTCTCCTTCTTTCCTTCTTTTTTTTCCTTCCACAAATATATACAGGTTGATATAATTGTGTATATGTGTATATGTATATATTAATATATTAATAACAAAGGATTTCCCTTAGGAAAGGAAAATTCTATGTTTGCTTATGGGGTTATGTGGTAAACCTGTGGATAACTGGAAGTAAAAATAAGACAAAGCAAGGAATCTTTATTTGATTTTAATTACCTTGATATCAAGAAAGAGGGGAAGATGTAAGAGGAGATGGGAAATTGGGAAAAAGAACCGATTGTAGACCTCTGAAATGTCATGAACTCTGCAGTCTCTTTGACAACATTCAGCAGACTACTTCAAAAAAGCTCAGAGCAGCCTGGCAGCAGCTTCCCACACCCCAGAGACCTCTGCAGCTGGTGGGTCATTGTCAACAGCCCCTCCCGCTCCATCCTGGTGACCTCAACAGCCCAGGGACCATCAGTAATCCATCCACCACCTGCAGAACCCTGGTGGGCTGGTGGAAGCCTCAGCAACCCCTCACTCGCACAGAGGACCTCAGTGGGCCTGAGACTGTGTGGTGAGTTTACCCCTTAAGTAGAGGAACCAGCAGGAGCAGCAATGAGCCCTCCCCTTCAGCTGTAAGACTTTGGAACTCTGGCAAGAATGTGGGTGAGTCCTTCTTCTATACAGAGAACACCAGGTGGGATGAGGAGAGGGTTTATAAGGCCTCCCCCAACCTGGAGGAACTTGAAAGGGCCTATGAGAACCCCAGTGACACAGTAGGGTCCCACGTGAGGCTTACAATATAGCCAGGTAAATCTGGCAGTGTGGAACAGACTAAAACCACAGTAACAATAGGAGCTAACAGTTGGCTTGCATCAATACTCCTAGGTTAGTCAGCCTACAGAAAATATAAGACTCACCCAACAGGACCTGCAGGAGGAATTCAGGTGACTGGCCCCTCCCATTCATTGAGGGACTCAGCAATTGAACAAAAATCACCCATACAGTAGGACCCTAAGACACACATGACAGTCACTAGAGACTAGTAGGATTGAAAGACCAAAATATTAACCCAAGAGGTGAAAATGATAAGATGAAAAAGCAAAACGCAATCTCAAACAACCAGTCCATCAGGAACAAGTACAGGGGACATTGAAATAAAGGACATTAGAAGTTGCACACCTGAAATTTCTGAAAAGATAGCAAGTGAAATCAAGAAACAAATCCATGAAGCTATAGAGGAAATCAGAGTAAAAATAATCTCTCAGGTAAAGGAAGAAATGACAGTCTTAGTGAAGGAATTACTCAGGGTAGGTAGAGAAGACATATATTAAAAAAAAAAGCACAGGAACATGGGAAAATGATGGAAACCTTGAGTAAGCAGCTTAGGAAATAAATAGAATGCATGAAACAAATTCAAAGAGATATCCAAGAAATATAAAACTTCACTGAAAGCTGGTGAAACCATTTAAATGAAGTTGAGGATAGACTTTAAGACCTTGAAGACAGGATTGCAGCTAGTGATCTCAAAAGAAAAGAACTTGTAAAAATAACAAGGGAGCATGAAATAACAATTCAACAGCTTCAAGATGATGCAAAGAGAATGAATATAAGACTGATAGGCAACAATGAAAATGCAGGAGTCAATGCCACTGACTTAAAAAAAACTATTTGCAGAAGTAATAGCTGAAAATTTCTCAAACATGGGAAAAGAATCAGATATGTAGATAAGTGAGGCATATAGAACACTAAACAGTCATAACCAAAATAAATCTGTACCCAGACATACAATAATTAAGATTCCAGACATACAGCGTAGAAACAGAATACTAAAAGCTGTTAGAGAAAAGACACAACTCACCTATCAAGGAAAGCCCATTAGAATCACTTGAGGGTTTTTTCAGCACAAACCCTCAAGTTAAGAAGAGCTTGGAATGAAGTGTTTCAAACCCTGAAAGAAAATAGCTTTCAACCCAGATAGATGCACCCTACAAAACTTTCTTTCAAAATTGATGGAGAAATAGGATACTTCCATGACAAAGAGCAACTGAAGAAATTCATGTCTACCAAGCCACCCCTAGAAAGGATACTGAAAGACATATACTAGAGAGAGACAAAAATGACTACAACTCCCAGAACAACAGCAGAAAAAAACCACCAGACAGGGCAAGCAATCAAATGAAGGGGAAAAGCAGGAAACCATCAACAGGAAAATAACATGACAAAGTTAAGCTAGTACATACCAGTTATATCCATCAATGTAAGTGACCTCAATTCATCAATTAAAAGAAATAGGCTGACATAATCGAACAAGAAACAGGATCCAACAATATGCTGTTCACAAGAAACACATCTGACTCAAAAGGAAACTCATAGACTAAAAGCCAAAGGATGGAAAACAATATTCCATGCAGCAGGAACTCAGAAAAAAGCGGGCATAGCTATTCTGTTTGCTGACAGTGTAAACTTCAAACCAAAAATGATCAAAAGAGATAAAGAAGGTCACTACATACTTGTTAGGGGAAAAATTCAAGAGGAAGAACTAACAATCATAAATATATATACACCAAATACAAGAGCACCCAACTGTATAAGACAAAAACCAAATACACAATAACACAGTTGTAACAGGAGACCTTAATACCCCATTGTCACAAAGAGATACATCAACTAGACAAAAAGTTGGCAAAGAAATGACAGAACTGAATCAAACCTGTGAACAAATGGATTGAGTAGATGTTCACAGTTTTCCACTCAACAACATCAGAATACACATTTTTCTCAGCTGTATATGGGAGGTTCTCTAAAATAGACCATATATTAGCCCATAAATCATGCTTAAGTAAATGCAAAGGGATTGAAATTATCCCATGTATATTATCTGATCATAGTGCATTGAAATTGGAAATTAACAGCAAAAGAAACTGTAAAACCTATATAGACACAAACTAAATAACAACCTCTTGAACAACCAATGGGTTGCAGATAAAATTAAAGAAGAAATTAAGCAATACCTAAAATTCAATGAAAATGCACATACAACATACCAAAACCTGTGGGATACTATTCAAGCGGTCCTAAGAGGGAAATACATAGCAATAAATTGTCACATCAAGAAAACAGAATGAGCACAAAAAAACAACCTAGTGTTATACCTCAAGCTTCTAGAAAAAGAAGAGCAAGTCAAACCCAAAGCTTATAGAAGAGATGAAATTATAAAGATCAGAGCAGAAATTAAAGCAACTGAGACTAAGAAAACAATACAAAGAATTAATGAATCAAAGATCTGGTTCCTTGAGAGAATAAACAAAATCGATAAACCTCTACCTAAGTTTATCAAGAAAAAGAAGCAGAAAACTCAAATTCATGCAATAAGGAATGAAAAGGAAGAAATTAATACAGATCCCATGGAAATTCAGAAGATCACAAATTCCTACTTTGAAAATCTTTACTCATATAGAGTGGAAAACACAGAGGAAATGGACAAATTCCTAGAAATGTATGAACTACCAAAGCTGAATCAAGATGATATAATTCTGAATAACCCAATATCAGCTACTGAAATTGAAAACATGATTAAAAACTTACCAATAAAGAAAATCCCAGGTCCTGATGGCTTCACAGCTGATTTCTACAAGAAATTAGAGAAGATGTAATGCCAATACTACTCAAACTCTTCAATGAAAGGGAAGCAATCTTCACTAACTCATTCCTGGAAGCAAGTATTACTGTGATACCAAAACCAGAGAAATATCCAACCAAAAAGGAGACCTATAGGCCAATCTCTGTAGTGAACATCTATGAAAAGATTCTCAATAAAATACACCAAGAAGATCATACATCATGACCAAGTGGGATTTATTTCCATGAATGCAGGGACGGTTTAACATATGCAAATCAATAATTGTAATATAGTAGATCAACAAAGCCAAAGACAAAAATCACATGATCACCTCAATAGACACAGAGAAAGCTTTTGATAAAGTTCAATGCTTGTTCATGATAAAAATCTTTTTTTTTTTTTGCGGCTCCAGTGATTGAACTCGCAGGCTCGCGCCTGCCAGACAAGCACTTAAGCTGCTGAGCCAAACTCCCGGCCCTGGTTTTTTGAAGCAGGGTCACACTATACAGCCCAGGCCAGTCTCGAGCTCACAACGCTCCGCTTACCTCAGCCTCCCGAGTGCTGTCATGATAAAAATCTCACAGAAACTTGAAATAGATAGTATCTATCTCAATCTGATAAAAGCCATCTGTGACAAAACAACAGCCGACATTATACTAGATGGACAAAAACTAAAAGCTTTCGCTCTAAAATGAGGAACAAGACAAGGATGTCCACTATTACCACTCCTATTCAATGTAGTTCTGGAAACATTAGCCAGAGTAATCAGACAAGAGAGAGAAACAAAAGGAAGAAGGATAGGAAAGGAAGAAGTTAAATTATCACTATTTTCAGATGACATGATACTCCATATAGAAGATTTTAAAAAAAACCCATCAAAAGGCTACTAGAAGTAGAAATCTTGAAGACATAGGGGTAGGCAAAGAGTTCATGAACAAAATGCAAGCTGCATAGGAAGTACTTCAAAAAATCAACAACTGGGATCTCGTCTTATTAAAAAGTTTTTGCACTTCAAAAGAAATCACAAATAAGGTGAAAAGAAAGCACATAGGGTGGGAAAGAATTTTAGCCAGCTGTTCTTTGGGTAAAGGACTTATACCCAGACCATATAAAGAATTGAAAAACATCAGGCTCCCCAAATTCAAAGACCCAACTCAAAAATGAGGCATCTGAGATGAACACGCAGTTCTCAAATGAAGAAATACAAATGGCAAATAAATACATGAAGAAATGATCAACATCACTGGTCATTTGAGAAATGCAAACTAAAACAACATTGAGATTCCATCTCACTCCAGAAAGAATTGCTGCCATCAAGAAATCAACTGATAACAAATGTTGGTGGGGTTGTAGGGAAAAAGGAACACTTCTCCATTGTTGATGGGAGTGTAGACTGGTGCGACCACTGTGGAAATCAGTATGGAGATTCCCCAAAAAACTAGGATTGTAAGTCCCATTCTATCCAGCTATTCCTCTTCTTGGTATTTTCCCAGAAAAATTGGAAGTATCATGTCGCAGTGATATATGTGCACCCATGTTTATAGCAGCACAATTTGTAATTGCTAACTCTTGGAAACAACCAAAATGCCCATCAACCACAGAATGGATGAAAAGATGTGGCATTTTTATACAGTGGAGGATTGCTCAGCTATAAAAAAGGATGATCTTGAGGCTTTTATACATAAATGGAGGCAACTTGAGACTATACTCATAAGTGAATAAATCAGACTCACATTTATAAATATTGCATTGTCTCCCTAGAGTAAATTAAATAAATAATAATAAAAAACTGAAAGTGTAATAAGATCCAAAATGTATAACAGATATTGTAATAATGAAAGGGAAAGAAAGTGCTCAACATTAAAGAACAACTGGGATACGGGAAAGGAGAAATGGAAGAAAGGAAAAGATTATACGCATGTAGGTATACACATACAACTGTATGTATATATGTATAAGTATGCAAGATGGATAACTATACTACTAATTCTGTTAGTTCATCAAAAAGAATAGTTTGTGCTGTCACTGTTTGATTGTCTTATCATTTTTTATGCCTAGATCTTGTAACTTGAATAGTTACTTCTAAGATAATGATATGTAATGTATTAACTAGTAATGATTTCTTACTTTTTTTTGAAATTTTGTATTATTTCTACCCTTTTTGCTGTTTTGCTTCTTAAAATAAAAAAGAAATTCATGATAGCAAAAAGCAATAACAACAACAACAAAATAAAAATCTCAGAGCAATTCCATTCTAATGGAAACTATTGAAAGTTCTAAGCTGTGTACCCAGAAACATCAGACAGGAGACAGAGGGACCAGGAGGAAGGAGCCCAACAGAAGCAGGTGAAGTACATTTCAAGGGCATTGAATTCTGTGGAGGGATTCTGCTTTTCAAACACAAATAGAACAGACTTTTGGACCAACTTTAAATTCATCCCCAAGGGTTGAGACCCAGACTAATATCTTAGTTTCCCTTCCTGTCTCCCTTTCTTCTCCCCTCCAGTTTCCTGCCTTCCCCCTTCCCTTTCTCCTTATATTTCCCCCTTTCTCTCATCCTCCCTTCCTCCCTTCTCTTTCTCTTTCTTCGTTCTCTACTTAATATAATAAATGATTTGAATTGTTTCCAGACATCTGTAAAGTATAACTAAAAATTTAAATAAATATTTAAAATGAGGCTGAGAGAATTCTGGATTAAACATAAAGTAAGACAAATATTAGGATATATCTATAAATATACCAGTTGAGAAAATATTTTAACGCAGTTATGAATTTTATGATGACCTTCTCCCTTGCTAAAGCAATAAAGAGAAATGAGTGGTTATAAGATGCTTATTGAGCCCAAAGAAATAATGTATCATTACTTGAGTAGATTAACACTTTGTCCTTAACAGTGGTCTGTTTGGTTATGGAAAATAGCAACATTTGGCCTTTCGCATATACGCCATGGTAAAGCAGCAGTGCTTCTAAGATGTCTTCCCAAGCTGGCAAAGATGATTAACTTCTTGGGATTTTGACAACAGTCTCTACCCTTACTTGTGACCTAACCCATCCCCGATTATAGACTCAGGAAGGGCGCATACTCTGATTGTCTCAAAGGTCTTTAAGAATTTGAGACAGTTATAAGGTTTAGCTTTGTCCTCAAGAAGTGTGACTGCTATTTCATCAGCTGGGGTTTTAGGATGCAACAGATTTGTCAATTCCACATCTAAATTTTAAGTGTTGGGATTCTTAAACAAAAAATGCTTCCTCTGTAACAAAAATAACATTGGCAGAGCAAAAACCTTTGCAGTGGCTGCCTAGGTGCTTGATCTGCAGCTGGGAATAAAGTGCATAATGTTTTAGATATGTAGAGGCCGAAGTAGTGACTTACACATTGTGAAAATTCAGTAACCAACAAGTCCCATCAATATTTTTCAGAAAAGAAACAAAATTTGGAATCACGCTTGAGCTTACTTTAAAGCCATTACACTTGAGTGCTAGGTAATAATGCCAACACAGCATTTTTGATGGTTTATGGGAATTCTCTTCGATGTTAAATTCTTTCAATTTAAATTGCACTTCAAAATTTCATTCATATCCAGTAAAAATGATATAGTTAAGTTCTCAGCTAGGAATGAATTATTCATTAATACAGATAATGGCGTTAGTGCTCTACTAAGGAGCTATAACATTAGCATAAAGATTTCCCAGCGCCACATTAATTGTTAAAATCGAAAACAAATGCAGAAGATATTGAATAAGAGATCTTTTTTGTTAAATAAACTAAAGCCGTTTATGTTGACTTTTGTTTTTTTACCAAATTTTCAGCCATGCTACTTGGAGATTTATAAATCATTTGATCTTATTTATCAATGGTACTACTGCAAGAAATACATTTTTATGCAGGTTTAACAATGAGGTGATAGTTTAAATTTTCTTTTTGGTCTCATGTAAATTTCACAGAGTATTTGAAAGGAAAACTATCTGTATATTTGTACATCATTTCACTTATTTTATCCCTGAATGATGCTGATTTATAAGAGACAAGCTTACAAATGCATTGATTGAACTTTATTAGAGAAACAACATCAAATAGTGATTTGTTCAATAAAGATATCCCGATTGATGCATACAAACTATATCACTGATTTAAAATGCCATGATTTAACACTTAGTATGTGCCAAATGAAACATCAGACTGTGTGAGAGATGGAGAGATAAACATGACATGATTTATGCCCTTTAAAATATCACAATTTATCTTTGGGGAAAGAAAATAAAAAGAGAGCAATTCCAGGGGAAAGATTAGCTTCCAACCTTATTCGTACAGCACTTGTTAAGAGGAAGGGAGGGATGGAGAGAGAGAGAGAGCCGTCCGTGGTAGGCTTTCAGGATGCAAGGCCATTTCCTGTTCATTAATACTGGAGTCAGCATCTTGTCACAACTGCTGTCATTTTATTTTTGAGAAGTGAGTCAACTCTACTCCATGGGACAGGGATTACACAAAGGTGGAATGACAGGAACATGATAGCTTTGGGGTCCATCACAGAAGCTGCCTTCCCTAGTCCTGACTACTGTGCTAGCTCTTGCAAGCTAACATTCCTGCAGATACCAGAGGAGGTAAATGGAGATGACGCAATTAGTCAAAAAAAAAAAAAAAAAAAATCAAATAACCAACCAAGAAACCAAACCACAATTCTTTAACTTGTGACTTCTTTAGGCAAGTCCCATTCCTACTAGCCATTCTAATCTACACCAAGAGGTGTTTTTAAATACTTAAAAAGTACAATTTGTCTTTGTGAACCGGTATGATGTCTCAATTTTTTTTTTTTAACTTAATGAAGAAAAAGGAAAGGAAAAATGCAGTGACAGTAATTTTGCACTGTTGGGTCATCAGTTCATGATATTTTGAAGATT
This sequence comes from Dasyprocta punctata, assembly GCA_004363535.1. NCBI lineage: Eukaryota > Metazoa > Chordata > Mammalia > Rodentia > Dasyproctidae > Dasyprocta > Dasyprocta punctata. The sequence continues at coordinate 4,109 of RJWM01018415.1, read as the reverse complement.
CTCTTTTTACCCTGAGATTCTGAAGTTATTTTTTACTATAGAGAATTGCTTGTCTTTGTAAAAGAGCTATTTGATGAACTAGAACTAGAAGTGTGGTTGGATTTAGAAGGCTAGACTTCTTGACCTGGCTCTTTTAGCAACTGAGCTGAGTCATTCTGGACAGCTCATTTGCCTTGTTTATATCAAGTTTCCTCAAATGTAAAATGTATACAATAATACAAAATTATTAAAAACCACTCAGTTGTAGGTGCCAATAGCTATGGAATCTCCAGAGAAGAGTAAGCATATCTATCGTGAGTGAGGACTGATGGGTTTAGGGATGAAAAACTTTGAGCCCAGGTTTTTCTGGGAAAAGGAGAAGCACAGAGGCAGCTAGGAACTGGCAAGGAGATTGACGTCCCTGTGGAGGCTGCGTGGTGCCATTTGCTTTGAATCCAAAGGGAACCATTTACTTTGGCTGTTGGCAGCTCGGGCTGGAAGCAGGAGCATGGGGGTAGAGGATGGGGTTTGCTGACAGTCAGGATTGGCAAGAAATGGGGACTGGGAGATCGAGAAGGTAAAATAATCCAGGGTGTTAATGAGCAGGAAAACGTGGTCCCTTGGGACAAACCTTTCCAAATTTTACATTTGAATAGCAACTCCCTAAGGCTCCTGGGAGATGCTGCTGGCTGAGTCCCCTCATGTCAAAAAACATTGTCTGTGTGCCCAGACATCTGCTCTCTGTTCCCATTTAAGGCTCTAACACATGGCAGATCTCATCGATTACACCGATTTAGACAATCTAAGGAGCTGAGGAAGGTAGTTGACTAGTTACAAGCAAAATGAGTGATTTTATCTTGAACGTATCATACATCACTTCCCAGCATCCTTCAGGATGTCATTGGAGGCTCCCACATTCTGGCCCATGCGTGGGGCTCTCCTAAGTCTCAGGAGTGACCCTTACTCTTGCTTAGTAAAAATATGTGATTTTTTAGAGAACAGTGCTTCACGTTGGAGGTTCGGTACCTTGTATGTGCATTCCTTTATTATAACAATTTTGAAAAAAGCCCTGCCCTAGGATGAAAGATTTGCGAACAGGACTCTAGCCTGTGGCAGGTGGACTGTTTCAAGCAGGAGAAGCTTTAACCCTTGTGGACCTGGCCATAACCAAGATCAGCTCAACGAAAATTCTCAAGCCGAGGTCCTTACCTATTTTGATGTTTTCCTCTTCTTCCTCAAAGAAGCCAGGCAGAGCCAGGGCTTTTTCCACTGTTGGTCACCAAAGGCGTTGTGCTCAGGGGTATAAGCTTTTTAACATATAATGAAACATCTGAAGTACTAGAAGAAATATTTTATTTAGTACCAAGAAAATCCTACAAAACTGAAGTTAAAATTAATTCTGTATCTGTCAACCAAATGTAATATTATGATATCTTTATTAGTCTTTATTTTCACTATTCACAAAAGCATACATCAGTAAGTACTTTGTAGCTTACATTTGTATAAAATAATTGCCAAATGCTATATATGTGACAGTTCTTCAAAAATCATATCAAATTATAAATGCAATAACTTACTCATAACTAAATAAATTTAAATGTATTAATTTTCATTCATATACTTATTTATTCATTTATAAGCATTTATTTAGTTCTTCAGCAAGCACTTCATCTACGTAGAAGTATTCAGTCTTGGATACTAGTAGTCTTAAAAATGAAGATTGTAAGAATGCCATAGATATAGTTTTAAGTGGATTAATTTTCTGATATTCAATTTATATGTGTATCTATGTCTGATGTTCATCCAACTAAGAATGGGGCTACTTTCCTGGTTCTTACCACCTCCACTTCAAGGAACTATTCAATGCAGATTAAAGTATGGACTTCCAGGACAGTCTTATATGCATACACACACAGTCACACACACATGCACACATACACGCACACACACAGCATAGTCTAAGTTTTCCTGGAGATGATGAGAAACTAAAGAACTATTTTAATACAATTGACACATTTTTATACATTTCATAAAATAATCTCTGATGCCTCATCATTGGGTGATTTGGAGGGGCATAAAACTCAGAAGAATTCAAAAGAATTATCACTATAAGAAAATTCATTTCGTATTTATCTTATTTTTTAGGTAAACATTTCTCAGTTGCTTACACTTATAAAACTACAAGAGAGAAAATCACTGATACAGAAACCCTTTTTCTAGTTATCAATGATAACATTAAAAGAAAGACTTTATATCAAAGATTGACTTCTAACAAAATTTTAATAACCACTTGTCGAAATTTACAGTTTACTTTTGCTAAATTAATTTTGTGCAAAGGTTCATAATGATAGCCCTTTTGATGTTTTTCAAAGATGAAAATTTCATTCATAAGCCTTTTCTAAAAAATTGATTTCTATCTCTCCCTGTCTCACAGATATAGAAGCATACACAGGTGCTTGCGTGTACATACATGCATGTACACATTTTGTTATATAGAATATAAAGATGATCAGTAAAACCAGTTTCAGGAAAATATGTAAAGGCATAAAATTATGTGAAGGAAATAAATGAAAGCAGGTTCAAGGATGAAGAATACCGACTTCAAATCTTCTGCTGCTACCAGAGCTTCTTTAGTTGTTTTTTGAGTAGGTGGAGGTGGCATCAAATTACTTCAGTTCAACTTTGTTAGACCCCACACACAAGTGAGGTCACATGGCATTTGTCTTTTTGTGGCTGGCTTACTTCAAATAGCACAGTATCCTCATTTACATTGTTGCAAATGAAGAGATTTCCTTCATTTTAAGATCTGAATGGAAGATCACTGTGTGTACACACCATATTTTCTTTCTTTGGTACCCCTTGATGGATTCCTAGGTAGTTTCAAATCTTGGTTACTGGGAATAATGCTGTAATAATCATGGGAGTGCAGGTATCCCTTTTGCTAGACTGACACTAGTCCCTTCAAATATATATATATCCAGTTGTGGGGTAACTCAGCCATATGCTACTTCTATTTCTATTCTTTTGAGGAACATCCGCATTGGCATATGGCTGTCCTAATAAAGTATTACATATTTCAAAATAACTAGGAGTGGAAAATTTAAATGTCTCACCATAAAAAAATGGGTAAACAAGGTGTCAGATATATTAATTAGCTTGATTCAAACATGCCATTTTATATACATATGGTTATGTAATCACATTGTATATCATTAGTATACGTAATTATGATTTTCTAGTCAAAAAAATTCCAAAGAGAAATAAGTTAAAATGCACTGTATTGCTTAGAATCCTTTGGAAGCATACCAGAGAATGGTGTGACAATCTTATTTGTACAAGACGATATTTGGAAAAAATATCATAATCTTTTGCAACCATTTAAAATTATGCAGCACAACTGGAGATTAAATATAATCTGGTCCACGTTCTCTTAGAAAGGATTTATGAAAATACGTTGTGTTCACTGCACTGAACACTGTGCCCCCAGCCTGTCTGAGCCCCCATCGATCTTTCTATGGATCCCCCACGCCCTCAGAAGCTGTCCAGATAAGGGAAGGAAGAAGCTCACAAATAGATTGGAGGCTTATTATTAGATATGGAAATACAGCTGGTGAAAAAGATGGTCACAACTAATAACAATGACAACAAAAGATTGCTTTACAGTATTTGGGAGTATAATTTATTTTTCCTCCTGGCATTTTTGTGGGCCATGCTATATATTTAGGCTATTAATCTTAAAAGATAAATTTAAAGTGGTTACTCTGTTAGTCTGCAATGTACTTTTAATGAAGGTAGACAGTATTTTTTTCCACTGTACTTCGGCACAGTGTTTCGTGTATCGAATGACCTAATAACACTGATGAGTCTGTACTACCCAATTACACCCCAAGGCATTGGGGTTAGACGTATCTTAAAGGGAAAAAGATTGTGAAAAATAATAAAACCTGTCCCATGGCCAGATAAATTTATGATCCAGTTTTGTTCCTTAGTATTCTTCCTATAAAACTGAAATGATAAATCCCTGTTTATAACCCATGACTTCCTCTTTGATCTTCAGGAGAGTGGAAGAAAGCTGAAATGACGATGAATGCACATTTTCCTATGCTTCTCTGCTTTTGTGGAAGTTGTAT